>JASGXE010012561.1:0-37517 GCA_030068105.1 Sinentomon sp. SZTP_YWyxl
TACCTAGGTAGGTAGGCCTGACTTAAACTTATCTCAGATTTCAGGGCAAGAGGAGCTTTGAACGTTTGTGAAGGAGCAGTCTCGTTCGCATCTTTTGATGTTTTGCTGTGTGGTTCAAGTTTGAGTTGGGCTAGATAGTGGTTAGGTATTTCTATAATGTAGGTATGTAATTTTGTGTTGCGCTGGGGTTTTGTGAGTGAGTGAAAGATGTTTTTCTTCAATTGTTTTGTCTTTTTAGTCGAAAGTAAATTTTAGGTTGTGGGTTTTTGCCGAAAAGAAGGCATCATACCTTACGTCTTGTCTTGTCTTGTCTTTTGTCATTGGTGTTTTCTCCACCATTTCGTCCTCAGTGTTCAGTGATCTTTGTGCAGGAGTATTGGGGCTCCCATTTGGCGAGGTTCTTGAGCAAATGTGACAAATCACTTTTACTTGGAGTTGTCTTGTTTTCATTCGCTCAGGACTTGTCACTTGGGCACATTTATTTACCTTTGAGGTTGAGTGGAAATTTGCACTTCAAGGAAGGAAGAGTTTTAGATCCCTGCTCCATTGCAAGTGTGTTCGTTTTTCTCCAGTCAAAGGGGGCTAACTGAATTTTATTTTTTTATTTCTTTTGAAACAGGGATTGTAAATCTTGTACCGGTTGTACTTAATATTGATTGCTGAGCTTGATTATGCTCTGTGCATTTCTGCCTTGTTGCTAACTTGGAACTGACCATCTGCCCAGCTTTCAAAAGCCATGGGGTAAGTGTTGGGAGACTTTTAAACTGTTCCATTTTGATCATAGCATTGTTCATGAAAGTGAGTGCTTGCAAGATAACCTTTTGGAAATGAATTTGTGCCATTTTGGGGGCTACCTTTTGAAAGACAGCTTGCATTCTTGGTTTGTGACACACTGTTGGAAGAGATTCAGAGGTTTAATACTAACATTGTGACCGCATGTGACAGGATATTGGGAGATTGGGTAGAGTTTGAGAGTGAGGCTGTCAGCCCACGTTCGGTCTGGTAACATAAAGCAATTTATCCCATCTTTTGGCTTTTGCTTACTGACAATATTTATTGGTAACATTTGAATACGCAAGCTTGAATTCCTTTTGGCATCTTGTTACTAGGTATCGTTCTTGCCATGGGAAAACAGTACATTATGTTGTGGATCACGGTAAGGAGTGGCATGTACAAAACACGAGGAAGAAAGAACATTGATTTAAATTGTGTCAGACATTATAATTTGCATCTATGTTATTGCACTGGCAATTGTGGAGATATCAGTTTTATTCTTCTTCAGCTTGATTTGTCCTCCTCAGAAGGTAGTTAATTCGTCAATGTGCAATCTTGGTCTGCCATCTTTATTTCTTTTTTTGGTGTTAAGCATCGGCAATTGGCTTCGTCTTGTGAGGGCATTCCAATCCAACACTGAGAAGATGTAGGCATCTGAAATATATAAAGGAACAGGAAAACAATAGAAATTGAAGAGTGGAGCTGCATGGCAGAAGTATGGATAGTGGTCTCTGTTTTCTTGTCCCTTTATGTACCAGTAGGTAGTAGCAGAGTGACATTATTTCCAGCAGTCAGAAGTAGGCATTTCATGAGGTTCCTGCTTTTCTCCCTTTCTCAGCCTGCAGTGACCTGCTGTGATAATTGGATCTACCACATCCACAAGATTTGTCAGATCGTATGCTTATTGCGGATCAAGGAACTGATGAATGACAGGGAATCTGGTTTTGACGAGATTTGTCATTCCCTTGAACATTCGGCCAAAAATTGATCTTTTGGAACTGCTGGTGGCTCATTCTCATCTCCTCAGGTTTTCTTCGTGAAGTTGAAGCAACCAACTGGGGTGGTGAGATTGGAAAGATCAATAATGGTCCTTGGGGTTTGAGTTACGGATGCTGCGAAAGGCAGATGAGGACACTGCTACAGTGCCTATGTAATTCTGGGCATGCCTTTTGCCGATTTTCTTTTTACTGATTTCTTTTTCCCTTGTTTTATTCTCATCTGGTGTGAGTGAGAGTGTATCTAATCATTGTCATTTCATTGCATTTATCTACTTATTTTGAATTGTTTGAAGGCTGGAATCTCATGATGTGTTTGTGCCTAGTTGAGAGGGGTTACCTACATTGATTGCAAGCCCATTATAATGAGTAAACTAGAATGGCCTTTTAATTTTTTAAGCTGAGCGGCTTGAGAGGCACGCAGTGAATATTTTTTGGGTTCCTACCCGCTCTCTGAAGATGACTCAGTGCTTATGAGCTAGCCGTGGCTATTTTCCTTCAACATGAGATAGATATTTGAAAACTTGGTTCTCCGTTATTGCTGTTGCATAGGCATCGTTTCCGATAATTGTCAGTCTTCGTTGTAACCTACCTCATCATCTGGTTGCCTGATTAATGAACCCTGTGATGATCTTCATAACAAATATTATGAAGGCCCATTTTCTGAAAAATTTGGCGAATCCTGCAATTTAAATTGCCTGTTCATCCACACACTGGAAAAAGAAGTCAACAAAAGCACTAAAGCGGTTTCCGAAGGTGTTAGCAGTCCCTCTAATTTGAATGATGAGCCTGAAGAGATTGTTCTGGCTGCAGCAAAAGCCTATCAACAAAATCCTTCGCTTTATGCAGGATTTTCTTTGGCTGAGATTGCAGCTGAGCAGAGGGCTGATCCTTTTCTGGATGAGATTTTTCAATATTTGGAGGGCTCTCGTGCTCTTGAGGATTGCTTTCCAGATGCAATGAGATTTGCTGTGAAATGCACTGTTTCCTCTGGTGTTATCTTTATGAAAACCAAAAAGTTCGGCAGGGTCATATGGATCCCAAGACATTTCATAGAAAGATTTGTGCTGCAGTTTCATGGTTCCTTGAGCAATGGTCATTTTGGTTGGGAAAAGACTCTGGACAACATCAGAAAAATTGCCGCTTGGGAAAATATGGCTGTTGACGTGAAGAAAATTGTTCAGTCGTGTGATGTTTGCCAACAGAACAAGCACATGCATGTTGTGAAACCGAACAACAAATTGATTTGCACAACTGAAAATGTGTTTGCTCCGTTTCATAGATGGTGCCTTGACATTGCAGAGTTTCCTTACAATCAGAGAAAGATGAGATATCTCCTTGTTTGCATTGATTCTTTCAGCAAGTTCCTGGAATGTTTTGTTATCAAGAAAACAACTGCTCAAACTATCATCAAAATTTTGCTGGAGAATATCATATCTCGCTATGGTGTTCCGGTTGCCTTTGTCTCAGATCTGGGGAGTCAATTCAGATCTAAGCTGTTCACAAGCTTCTGCAAAGACTTTGGAATAGAAGCAATTTTCACAACAGCAGGTCACCATCAGGGAAACTTAGCTGAAAGAGCCATCAAAACTATCAGAGATATGGTGCGTTGTTTTTTGAATGAAAATCAAGCGAGTTGGGATGAGCATTTGAAATTTTTTGTCATGTGCATGAATGCTACGAAGCATGATTCTCACAAGCTTTCTCCAGCAGAGGTTGTTTTTGGTAGGCCTCTCTTAACACCGGCAGAGATTGCATTGTGGGCTCCTGAAAAATTAGCTGACTTGCCTGAGGGAGGTGCTGAGAATATGCTGTGCAGGCAGGAAATATATGACTTTGTTAAAAGACAATTTGTCACCCAGTTTCAGAAAAATTCAGAAGTGCATGATAGGAAGTTTCCCCCTCACCAATTTGCTATTGGGGACATTGTAAAATATGATTTGGTGAACAAAAGTGATTTGTCAAAAAATGTTATGGGAAAAATGATGCCAAAGTACAGTGAAGCTCAGATTATTTTGGACATTTTCGATGATGGCAATGTTTTGATTAAACCTCATCGTTCCAGAGGTAGACAACAAAAGTTGCATGTCAGTCGCTTGTTTCCATACAAAATATATAAGAAATCGGTCAAGGCATCATCATCAGTGAGACCGGTGCATGCTCAGGAGTGCTCTGATCAGTCATCAAGTTCCTCATCTGAGACTGACTCGAGTGTTGAGGTATCTGATGATGCATCTGTGGTTGATGGTGATGCATCATTGGGTGATGATGCATCTCTTGCTTCTCACCATTCCGACTCTTCTGATGCACCAGTTGTCAGGAAACCTAGAGATAGGAAGTTGCCGGGACGATTCAATGATTTCATTATGAATTAGGTATGCATTTCGTTTAGAAATCACAGATGGAAATCACAGGTGGTGTTGAAGAGTTTCGTTGGGGAGGATCTACTTACCGCTTCGGCGCGAGAACTCTCTGGCTAGCTCTGATGCATTGTCTGTGGTATCTTGCATAAAGGATCACTTTTAGTTGTGGTATTTACCACTCCATACACAGAGCAGAGGAAGTGAGGTTCATGTCTTTTGCTGTGCATCGGGAGGATGTTGTGATGACGTCTCGAGCTTCGTTTTTGCCTCTTTTACTCTCTGCGGAGATGCCTGCAAAGGGAGTTTCGTGGCGGAGTCAAGACATCCCCTCGTCAGCCTTTAACATCATTTAGCAAATAATGAGGTGAACCTCATGTCCTCTGTTTTCACGTCCCACTCAAAACTGTAAAATGTTTTGCACAAACCATAATAAAAAATAAATAGGTGCTGACAAGGTGTCACATTTCAGTCTTCGCTTGACACATAACCACGTGGAGCTACTGTCTCCTTCGGTTTGTCCCAGTTTCCCTTTCACATGATGAAAGTGGTGGACAAGGGAGGAGGCAGTGGTCTCTTGTGGGGGTGTTAATGGCGAAGGTTGAGATTCCGCAACATTTTTTTTTGGATTTTTGGACAAAGAAAGGTCAGATTTCAGTCTTCGCTTGAAGCAGAACCGCGTGGAGCTGCTGTTTCCTTCGGTTTGTCCCAGTTTCCCTTTCACATGATGAAAGTGGGGACAAGGGAGGAAGCAGTGGTCTCTTGTGGGGTGTTAACGGCGAAGGCCGGAGTTCAGCAAGGCAAATTTCTGGACTTTTGTGAAAAGTAAATGATCTTCAGTATCTGATATGTATTAGGTATACAAAGACGATTCGCAAATGGTACCTGCATGTTAGGTCCCATACTGCGAATCTAAAAGTTGGGGGCGGTTGTGTGAGCATCCTGTGACCTTTGATCACAGGATTTCTTTTTGGTCATCGAAAAGGAAGAAAGCTGGTCGGCAGCCGCATTTTGGCTGCTCAACTTATGAAGCTTGTAAATTTCATGATTTCTGTGGAGTTGCCAATTTCGTAGCAGACGATGGAATGCGTTACCATTTTGTCATTGGTGTTTTCACCACCATTTCGTCCTCAGTGTTCAGTGATCTTTGTGCAGGACTATTGGGGCTCCCATTTGGTGAGGTTCATGAGCAAATATGACAGATCACTTTTACTTGGAGTTGTCTTGTTTTCATTCGCTCAGGACTTGTCCCTTGGGCACATGCAATTTCCCTTTGAGATTGAGTGGAAATTTACACCTCGAGGAAGGAAGAGTTATAGATCCCTGCTCCATTGCAAAGTGTGTTCGTTTTTCTCCAGTCAAAGAGGACTAACTGAATTTTATTTCTTTTGAAACAGGGATTGTAAATCTTGTACCGGTTGTACCTACTTAATATTGATTGTTGAGCTTGATTATGCTCTGTGCATTTCTGCCTTGCTGTTAAATTGGAACTGACTATCTGCCCAGCTTTCAAAAGCCATGGGGTAAGTGTTGGGAGACTTTTAAACTGTTCCATTTGTTTTTTTTACTGATCGTTGCATTGTTCGTGAAAGTGAGTGATTGCAAGATAACCTTTTGGGAATGAATTTGTGCCATTTTGGGGGCTACCTTTTGAAAGACAGCTTGCATTCTTGGTTTGTGACACACTGTTGGAAGAGATTCAGAGGTTTAATACTAACATTGTGACCGCATGTGACAGGATATTGGGAGATTGGGTAGAGTTTGAGAGTGAGGCTGTCAGCCCACGTTTGGTCTGGTAACATTAAGTAATTATCCCATCTTTTGGCTTTCGCTTACTGACAATATTTATTGGTAACATTTGAATACGCAAGCTTGAATTCCTTTTGGCATCTTGTTACTAGGTATCGTTCTTGCCATGGGAAAACAGTACATTATGTTGTGGATCACGGTAAGGAGTGGCATGTACAAAACACGAGGAAGAAAGAACATTGATTTAAATTGTGTCAGACATTATAATTTGCATCTATGTTATTGCACTGGCAACTGAGGAGATATCAGTTTTATTCTGCTTCAGCTTGATCGGTCCTCCTCAGTAGGTAGTTAAGTCGTCAATGTGGAATCTTGGTCTGCCATCTTCTTATTTCTTTTTCTGGTGTTAAGCATCGGCAATTGGCCTCGTCTTGTGAGGGCATTCCAATCCAACACTGAGAAGATGTAGGCATCTGAAATATATAAAGGAACAGGAAAACAATAGAAATTGAAGAGTGGAGCTGCATGGCAGAAGTATGGATAGTGGTCTCTGTTTTCTTGTCCCTTTATGTTCAAGTAGGTAGGAGCAGAGTGACATTATTTCCAGCAGTCAGAAACAGGCATTTCATGAGGTTCCTGCTTTTCTCCCTTTATCAGCCTGAAGTGACCTGCTGTGATATTTGGATCCATCTTCCACATTCACAAGTTTTGACAGATCGTATGGTTATTGCTGGTCAAGGACACTGATGAATGACAGGGAAACTGTTTTGGCGAGATTTGTCATTCCCTTGAACATTCAGCAGCAATTGTTCATTTGGAACTACTGGTGGCTCATTGTCATCCTCAGGTATCCTTCATGAAGTTGAATCAACCAACTGGGGTGATGAGGTTGGAAAATGTCAATAATGGTCTGTGAGTTGCGGATGCTGCGAAATGCAGATGAGAACACTGCCACAGTGCCTATGTAATTCTGGGCATGCCTTTTGCCGATTTTTCTTTTTACTGATTTCCTTTTTCCCTTGTTTTATTCTCATCTGGTGTGAGTGAGAGTGTATCTAATCATTGTCATTTCATTGCATTTATCTACTTATTTTGAATTGTTTAAAGGCTGGAATCTCATGATGTGTTTGTGCCTAGTTGAGAGGGGTTACCTACATTTATTGCAAGCCCATTATAATGAGTAAACTAGAATGGCCTTTTAATTTTTTAAGCTGAGCGGCTTGAGAGGCACGCAGTGAATATTTTTTTGGGTTCCTACCCGCTCTCTGAAGATGACTCAGTGCTTATGAGCTAGCCGTGGCTATTTTCCTTCAACATGAGATAGATATTTGAAAAGTTGGTTCACCGTTATTGCTGTTGCATAGGCATCGTTTCCGATAATTGTCAGTCTTCGTTGTAACCTACCTCATTATCTGGTTGTCTGATTAATGAACCCTGTGATGATCTTCTGAGGGTATACATAGTTAAAACAAATCAATCATCTCGTTTATTTACAACCAAAGTTTGCCTGCGTACTACCGTACCCCCGACAGCATCAATGTGACATTTTTGATAAGGACTCCATGTGGTGGTGGAATATTCGAGCAGAGGCCTTACAGTTGAAAAATAAAGAATTGACTTTATGCGCCGTGAAGCATGATGGTAATTGCGAATGAGAAAACTTAATTGATGCCATGCCTTTTTAACAATGGCTTGGATGTGGGGAGCCCAACTGAGCTTGCTGTTAAAATTTAAACCCAAGTACTTCACACAATCTGGCCTGGACAGCACAGCGGAATTCACAGTGTAATCAAATAACAGGTGGTTAGTGGAGGATGAAAATGACATGGCCGAAGTCTTGGAGACGCCAATTTCCATTAAATTGGCGTCAATGATCTTCCTGACGTCATAACTTCTTCAAGAATAATGCTATTTGCTGATGACTGCGTCCTCTACAAGATTATTCACTCTGTTTCTGATGTCGACTTGTTGCAAGATGATCTTGCTTCCCTTGACTCGTGGAGCCTTCATTGGGGCCTTGGCTTGAACGGATCAAAATGTGCCCATGTCAAGTTCTCAACTAAATTGCATCCTCTTCAGTCTTCTTATGCTCTTCCTTCGTCAGGTACAACATTATCAACCTCATTGTCCTGCAAATATCTTGGTGTGACACTTTCATCTGATCTGTCCTGGAAACTACACATTACCAACATTGCACGCAATGCCAATTTTGCTCTTCTCAAAATTCGGCATCTTTTCAAATCCTGCTCACCTTCAACCAAGGAAACACTTTATATTTCACTTGTCCGTCCACTTCTCGAATATGCCTGCATAATCTGGGATCCGTACCAAATCTCCCTCGTTGATGAGCTTGAAAAAATTCAGCGTAGGGCTGCTCGTTTCGTCAAGAATGATTTTTCTCGCCATTCAAGCGTGACTTCGATGCTTTCCTCTCTGAACTGGCCTTCACTCTCCGATAGGCGTTCTCAGTTTAGGTTGTCAGCTCTAAGTAAGATTTTTACTCACAATGGTGGCTGGTCATGTCTATCTGAAACCCTTGCTCTTCCCGATTACTTTGGTCGCCATGACCATACTTCCAAGATCCGCGTTTATCAACCTTCTAAGAACATTTTTAAGTATTCTTTCATTCCCAGAACCATTGTAGACTGGAATCGTCTATCCCAGAATTCGGTGGATTCCTTTCTGACTCAACCCTTTTCCTGAAGTTCCTCATCTGTTATTTTCTCTGGCATTCGTAGTGAAAACTACTCTTATCTCCTAGGGGCCCAAATTAGACCTGGGATTAGATTCGATCCGGTGCATTACAAGGGGTTGATAAAGATGAAGTCAGGGAACAGGTCAGTGACTCATGCCCAGACCTAAGCCGGGAACCTGCCCGGAGTCGGCGGCCCATGTTGGTGGCCCCCCTCTGCGTGGTCAGTGCAAACCTTTTTCACGCAGCTGGGAAGAGGGAGTGTGCGTACTGCTGGCGAACGCCGCTGGTGCTTCCGTGACTCCCTGCGCTAGTTAACCGGCAGTTGTCGGACAGCGCTATCGCCGCGCGACTGACGCAAGGCGAACCCATTCCCCCGATGTAGTGCTCCGGAAAGACTACCTAGGAACCTATGTGGGTCAAACTGTGTTATCTTCTACTTCTTTTTCTTCTATCTAATCTCATGTTGCTGGCTTTGTTTCTTCATTTCGTCATTTCCCTACCTTCTTCCTTTTCTCTCACCTACCTATGTCTAACTTTAATTGCTTTTTTGCATATTTTCATTTGAGATTGCGAATGGGTATGTTGTGGTGTGTGTGTGTGCTGGTTAATGCTGCAGGCTTGATGCTGATGGTAGGGGAGGTCTTGTTTGGGTCGCGTGTGTATGACTGTTGTGTGCCTGTATTGAATGCTATATGACTAGGCCCCGTCCACATTCCGATGATATGTCCTATATCTACCCTCCTCACCCCTCCTTCCTTTACCTACCCTTTCCTATCCTTACGAATATTGCAGCCGACGGTCGCGTGTCCTTCCCTTCCCTCCCTTCCCCTTCCCAGGTACCGTCAACTGGGGTAACTTGGTTTTTAAGGGCAACATGGATTTCTCGGGGTCCATGTTACCCCAAATAGCTCTTACCATGTTTTTACTTGTTTTTTCAGGAACTTTATTTTGCAGTTTTAGAACTTGGTCATTTCAGAAATGGTTTATGTCCATCTTTTTGCCACATGCTAAAAACATTGCAGGACAAAAAGTCCTTATTGGTGATAATTTTGCTAGCAATTTTTCTATAGAAGTTGTCAAAGCAGCCCAGGAAAATGACATTGACTTCTGTTGCCTCCTACCCAACACAACACACGTGATGCAACCACTCGATGTAGCTAGGTATATTCCACCATTTCAAGATAAAGTGGAGGCAGATCTTGGAAAGGTGGTGTAAAGAAACACGTCGCACTGGTAGCATCCCCAAAGAGCATTTTCCTGGCCTGCTTAGAAGACTTTGGAATCAGATTGATGAGAACATTTCAGCCAACTTGAAGGCTGGATTCTGTGCCACTGGTCTTTTTCCTTTCAACCCTGAAAAAGTTCTGACAAATTTCAGTGAATACCAATATTATGTTCCTTCATTTTACCTGAATTCAAAAGCTTTTCTGTGCCAATTTTGTATGAGAATTAAGTGCCTGTTTTATGCTTGAAAATTAAAAGAAAAGATGAATTTCGACACCATATTGCTTTGTGTCTTTTTTAAAACAATCCCAGGGGGTCCGTTTTCCCCGTATCTCTGCAAACTCGACCCCAGCAATGCTTTTAAATGGATTTTCAGGGTGGGGTCCAAGTTGCCCCAAATCACGGGGCAACTCGGACCCCTTTTAAAAACAAAAAAAAAAAAGCCCAAGCTGCTCCAAAACCTCAAGTTTGGAGCAGTGGGCACATTGTCAAGACTTCAAATGTAATATCTAAAGTGGTCCCACACCTCTGAGAGGTCGGGTAAGGTCTCAGTGGTTGATCGAGTGCAAAAACTGGGTCCAAGTTACCCCAGTTGACGGTATATGATGACATTTGCTGTCATATGTGAGAACTTGCTGTTCTCCATTGACGATTGCCTCGTGGCATAATAACCTGCTGAAAGCAGCGTCTGATACCTATACCTATACCTAAAATACTTGCGAAATCTTTACTATGCTTTTGTTGAGCCGAAAATTACTTATGGGCTTGAGGGCTGGTGCAGTGCAAATGCAACTGAGATTGACAAAGTGAGCATAAAACAGAAGTCTTTTATTCGCATTATGACTGATTCCGCTCGTGATGCTCCTTCTGTTCCCCTTTTCCAAAGTTTACGTGTCCTCCCACTTTATAATCTCATTTGAAAATCTTCTGACTCTTTGAGCTCTTGTTCTGTAGGTTTACCGCCGCCATCAATGTTTTGTGTTGATTTGCGCCTGGACTATCGTCCTTGCAAATTAAGTTATTTGATTTGATTTGAATTTTTATCCAGTTGTTCCTGGCCTGTTTGAGAATGACTTTTTTATTCCAATTTTCCTTCCTTTCGAACGAATTGTCTGTTCGAAAAATCAGACTTCACATTTTGGTGGGCACCTTCTTCGCAAAGTTCGCACAACAGGGAGCAGTTTTTCTCCTTTGAAATCATCGTGTGGAGCTGCTCCTGACTCAGAAACTTGTTGGTCGTTTTGGCAGCTTTAACTGACGAAATCTGGTCTTGAAATTGTCAGCCGACTGTTCGCTTTGTGGGCGGACTGGGTCTTCCTGCACACCAAGAGACAAATGGAAGTTACACAAAAGAACTTTGGGCCAACAAAAAGAATTCGTTATAATTATTCACGTGGAATTGGTGCGGCAAAGATGTTTCAGTAGGTACCTGTTGTGAAGAATAATGGTAATGTTCAATAGTCGTAAAAAGTGGGTGGAAGTTGATGGCGTGGGGAGTCGCAAATCACACATGTCAAATTTATTTTTCAATGGTGATTGGGCTGCATTTTTACTTCTCGGGTAATCTGGGGTAAAATTCACCAGAGATTATGGTTAAAGCATACCTAGCTTCACATTCACAGCCCTGGGTTGAAGGTTGAAAGCAAAAGGAGCAAAATGGCTCAAGGTAGGAAGGGAGAGCAAGCCCACAGTAAAATTTTATGGAGAGCAGCCGTCCTCACCCCCTTCACAGCAGTAAATGCACTCATCAAAGCACACCCCTTGCCCCTTTATTCCCAACACTGGCTGCACTAGAAACAAAAAGTCTAAAGCGGATGAGAAAACCATAGGTAACGAGACGAGGACCAGGGATTACCTATATTTTGATGTGAAATATTCAAAAGCAAGAATTTTGTCACATTTTTTATTGAAAATTCCAAGGAATTTATGGAATATCCCCTGGAATTTTGGGAACGTTTCCCTTGGAAAAGGGAAAAGTTTCCTGGGAAATTCCCTTGGAAACTTTTGAAAGTCAAAAACAGTCAGAAAATCAAAATGAGACTGGAAATACCTATTCCCGGGAATATTCCCAACTTTCCCAGATGGGCGGGAATATTCCCGGATTCCCAGAATTTTGGGAATATTCCCTCACTCCGAAAACTAACTCTACTAAACAAATTATTTCTGCTTTAGGTTCCTGTCCATTTAGCACACTGGATCAACTTGCCTACCATTAATTTCATCCAAAGTTGGCAGCGACCAAATAAGTTCCTTGCTTTTGAAGGTTACCTACTTCTGGCCTGGTATATTAATGCAATGTCTGATTCCGATGTTCGGAGTAAGCAGTATCTTGAACTTGCGGCACCTCCATTGTATTTCGATCCTGTCAGCAACGTTTTAAATGTCTTCTATGATGACAGCAACCAACAAGTTAGTGAGCCTTCCAACATAGGCCTAGCTTCCAATAGGTATTATTAAATAGCATTAAGGTCCTGATAGCAACCAGGGGAGACTGGGATCGATCCATTAGGACATGGGGTCCAATGGGACATCATGCCTTCCTGGGCATCTATTGGCAGAATCAGAAATTCAAGATACCTAGGCAAAGCCAAAAATGTCCTGTGACAGTCCTAGATGATGTGTGTTTCAACTGTTTTTGATTAGGTAGGTTTGGTTGGAGTTGCCACGACATTTCCATAGATAAAAGTAAATTTTAAAATCTTGACTGATTTTTATTTTTCAACTCGCATCTTCATTTGAGATATGCCACTCCCTATGGCATCAGTTCAGTAGGTACCTAAGTTAGGTAGGTCCTAGACAAGTTGTTACAAATATTTCTCAATTCATAATTTTACTCTGTTTCATTGCAGGACTGTAGAACATGATTGTTCACCAAAACATACCTATCCAATAAAAAAAACCCCAGAGTCCATTGGGACAAACTGCTCTGGGATTCATTAGGACAAAATACATCTGCCTATCGCCCCGTTTTTGTGTGTTTCTATTTTTGCCAAGCAGCCTAGCAAAAAAGTTATTTTGGAGTTTTTGGACAGAGCAAAGAAGCCCAGGAAATGTCAATGATCGGGACAACACTCATATCCAAGAGGTTTTGAGCATGCTGTGTTCTTTTCTTAGATCCTTTATGAACCTGCATAACAGTTGGTAAATTAAATTTTGAAAAACATTCACAAGTGATCGCTGGATTTTTTTGCACTCAGTCCCATTGGACCCCACCCTGTGTCCCAATGGACCCTATCTATTTCTGTGTTCTGTCAGGAGGTTATTTTGGTTTGTAACCTGACAGCGGCATGACCAACCAGCCTGCTCTGGGGTTTCAGTTCCTGGTACCATCACTTCTGCTTGCATTTTGTTTTGATACTCTACTTGCAGGCTGGTTGTAGTTGGATGGCTGGCACACCCCTATAGTATTACTAGGTCCGTGCAACTGGTCTTGTCTGTAATTGTTTGTATTTTGTGATCATTGGCTGACTACTACTTTTACTTGGAGATTAACTATGCTGTATCGTTTGCATTGATCATTGATGTATACTTGGTGCTTCCAATTGCATATGCCATATTCAATTGTTGATTCTCTCCCAGTTGCATGGAATACACCTGGTAATATTGGCGATGATGGGGCCTAGGGGATCACACACACACACACACACACACACACCCCAGGCCGGGGTACATTGGGAAAGTAGGTTGGTAAGCCTCTGGGAGATAATAATGTTTTTTTGAGCCACTTTATTAGGTTTAGTTCCCCTTACCCCTGTCTCAATTTTCCAACTTGTTCATCTGAAGAAAGCCATTGTGCTTTCATGTAGGGTTTGATGGTTCAGGCTACTTAAAAAAAGATGGGTTTTGTTTTGAAAGAAACCCAATTTTGAGTTTTATCTTTGTGAAGCACATGCCAATCCTTTCCATATCCAATGGCCAGTGTTAAAAAATTTAAAAAAAAATGATGTCTTCGCCACTTTTCTACTGTTAAACACGTTTAAAATAGTCACTTGAAATTTAAAAAAAAAAAAAAAAAAAAAAAAATTGAGGGAATACTATAAATCCTGTTTCTAAAGTGCACATGGCAGATTTTTGCCAAATGATCAGAGATTGCTGAGCCTCAAAAAGATTAGGACAGTCTGTGACATGCTGCAAAATAAGGAAAAATGAAAAATTGTCCCAGTGACCCAGTCTTTCCTTCTCTCGCCAATATCTCTGTTAGGTATGGATGATATGAAATTAGTTGCTACCAACCTCGGCATCATTTACCTCGGTGGGAACCAACTGCAATGCATTTGCAAGTGTCACCAGGTGATAGGTACTGTCGAGAACATTCGTTTTTTTTTCTTGTGGGAGGGAATGGTTGGGTAGCATAGGAAATTCCTTTTTTTTGGATGTGATAATTTCTTATCATTGTTATTTTCCCTTGCAATAAATGGTACGGAAGGTACCTAGATTACTTGATCCTTGATAAAAAAAAATTTCATTCCCTCTTGCATTTTTGACAGGGCACTCTGGCAATAAATTATTGTTTTGTTGCCATTGATGACAACAACTGAACATTAATCAACACCATCCTTTAACAGGTCTTCACAGTCCGTTCCCGTGGTGCAATGGGAATCACTGTCAAAGGTTTGGCTGAGAACAGTTGTGATGACACACATGTGAAAAATTTCCGCATCGAGGACAAGGGAGCTATTGTATCGATCAAGTTTTCTCCAGATAATGCTATTTTGGCTGTTCAGAGACAGAACACATCAGTGGTTAGTAGGTACCGGGCCTGCATTGAACAGAAAATGATTTTTCGTGGGCTGCATGGTGCGTGGGCTTGGAGGTAGGTTTCTTAAACTAAGCTAGCCTAACACCCACATGGTTCTGACCTTTCCAAACACCCTTGTTGCTTTTCATTCATTATCAGCAATGTGTTTTCGTCATAACCTGACTTCTGAGCCCTCATCAGTAGCATCTGCATGCGACGGAACTCTCACTCTGGCAATGACCCTGTTTAGCATGAGCCCCTGTTGGATTGCAGTCCTTTTCGGAGGTTAACAAAACTGGTAAAATAAATAATTTACCTAGCCTTGTTTTGGTTTGCTGGTTTGCTCGCGTAATCAGATTCTATCAGTTTCTTTGTTAAATTTAAAATATTCTTTTAGGTGTGTAAGACTAGGAGTGATTTGGCAACACGGCAGCAATAGGGCATATGAGATTGTGGGGATTTGCCAAAGGTATACCTACCCATTGCAATATTCTTTTGAAAGGACATTTGCACAATCTGCACGATGATAAGTAGGCCCTAGATAGGATGATAATCATTTGGTGTTAAGGTTGTAGACAAGGCCCTGGTAAATCCTCTTATTACATTATCAGTTGGGTACCTGGATTCACTATTTTTCTTTCGGGCCGTTGGTTGCCTGATGGGTAATTGAAATGTGTGGCATTTTAAGCCTGTTACTGGCTCGAGAATCTGAGGTTGGCCCATGCAAGAGCACATTTTATGGGGGGAAATTGGGAGTACGCTTTTGATAATGTAGTCATGTTCTTCTTTTTGTTTGACAGGAATGCTCCAGCAGGTAGGTAGGTATCTACCGAGCAGAGAAGCCTGAAATATTAAGGAAAAGTTATATGCAGAACATCAACCACGAAGAGATGAGAAAAATGGTTATGTGCATGTCGCTTGGGGAAAATAAATTGAACAAAACTAGGTTTGATTTGGTTGAATTTGCATTTTTTTAGATCTGGGTGAACTGATTTGGTCATCACTTTGCGGTGCATCAGATTTTCTCATTGGCTTCCTCAGTCCCTGTAGGTACAATGAATAAATAGGTACACATTGCAGGTGTGGTAGGGGTACATGTTTACTTCATTCTAGGATCAATGACCTTCTTTCTTTGAAGACCCTATTTTGCAATGTTGGATAAATTGAGTGGGTGGGTACATGTTCATTTAGAATTATTGGTTTGACTTATTGATGATTTATATCCTTGGTTCATTCTCCTAAGAGTTTGCATTTGTTTCTTTCTTCTTTTCGTTTTTTATCTTTAGGAGTTCGTTAACTTCTCTTTGCCTCCAGCAACCAGTGACTCCTCAGCAGGTGTCAGTGGCAGCAGGCCTCATCCTCATCCTCCTTCCAATCCAAATCTGGTCAAACAGTTGCTTCCCGAGTATTCCCAGTCATGCAAATCAAAGAGTTCAAACATCCTGGGCTTTGTCTGGGTATCGAACGCTGAGATTGTCTATGTAACCAATCATGGAATTGAATTGTACCAGGTGAGTCGTGACACACATAGCGGCATGGCATTGGTTGATCACTTTTATCATGCAACTAAATAAATGATGCAAATTCAGCGGACAGTGCCAGGGCAGAGATTGAAGAAAAATTAAGAAATGTGCTCAATAATTATGTTTAAGCCTAATTCACCAACACAAAGTGTCCGGCAGGCTGAAAATTGTCAATGAAGTTATCCATTGTGAAGGTACCTATGCGGTCATGAATAGGTCCAGATGAAAGAAATATTTAACTGACAAACAATTGCAGTATAGGCCTCTCTCCTATGCAATGTATAATCTTGCGGTGGCAGAATTACTTTTTGCATCCCTACGTGTAAAATTTGTGCCTTAAGATTTTAGCAAAAACTGCAGAAATTAATAATCTATTGAACCCACCTATTCGAGATTATCTGACACCTCCCGAAAGATTTGTTGCAATCTTGGTGCTTTAATTTCTATTGCTTGCAATAAGAGTACAAAAACAAGGAAAAGGTTCGGGAGGCAACACTACAGTTAAATGGGAAACGAGAACATTAATTCTTTAACTAATCAAGAATTAATTTTAATTAATTTGAATTAGCCGTCCTTTGTGCCTTCTTTGTCAGACCTACGAGTGCAGCATATTAATTTGTACTTTGAAGGGCACTTGTTCTTAAATTGAGCAATAGCTCCAATAGCAAATGGTTGGTGGCAATTTACACATTTTTTCGCTGCTGAAAATGCCTGCCATAACTGTAGGTAGGGCAGAGTTGAGGATGCCCATGGTCACACACCTATTCTGCTGATTGTCGAGTAGTTTTATTGAAACAGTGCCTCCTTCCAGTAACCGAGGTAGGCCCTAATTTGTTCATTTCCCAATTTCTCTCCCTTTCTTTCTTCAGGTTTGTGCAAAGAAATCCTGTTTGAAGCTGCTCAAATCGCTTAACGTTCAAACCAATTGGTTTGTGTACAACAGGAGCATAAATCTTCTTGTTCTTTCGTCTGGAACTAACGGAGCAACACTGCAGCCTGTTCAGATCAAGCAAGGATACTTCTATAAGCTGACCAAATTTGAAGGTGAGAGTGAGTGAGTGGAGTAGGGTTCAATTAATTAGGTAGGTACCAATTATTTGTCATTCATTGGTCTTTTCATGCATATGGAAAGGGAGGAGATTTTGGAAATAAGGTGGAAAATGACTCAAGCCTGGGCCAAGCACCTACCGAATGCATTTTTCAACTCACTCGGGTGGGTATCATGAAACGATTTTTTGAAGGTCCCAACAATTAGTGAACCTGATCTGTCTACACCTCTTCACGTCATTTTTTATCGTATTTTTTTCCTCTCCAAATTCAAGCCAAAGAGTGCAATATAGGCATCACAGACAGAAGGGAAATATGGATACTTTGCTGCAGGAATTCAAACATGTCCTTGTTTTCATTTTGGTTTTCACTTGGCAACCCTGGACAGATTTAGGTGAAAACCTAATTTCCAGAATCTTTTCTACAGTTACCTAGGCCGGGTGATCGTACCAAAATCCTTTGTCAGTGCCGATCTTCCCTATGTCATGTCAGCAAATGCACTTGCAGCAACAGTGTCATAATCGTTGAGTGGGAGATTCAGGTTCTCTTCAGGAGTGATTGATCATGGATTTTTTTCATGGAATAAGTACCTACACTCCAAATGCGCTTAGTACCTGCTGCTTATTTGTTGGACTCAGTCAGGAATTTACTCCAGTTGTGATGCTTGCTTGGACTGATTTTTTCTAAAAACCAGTGAAAGTGCTTGAGTGAAGATGGGTGTTGACTGTTGGTATAGGAAAGCATGTTGGGTTGTCTGTCTTTTTGCTGCTGTTGTTTTTGCACCCATATGAACATTTACTTATCTACTTACCTACTTCTCTCACTTATCCATCCCCTTGATGAATGCTCTTCTGGCAGTCGACATCTGCACTCCACTCCCCTCCTCCTCCATAGCTTCTACTGCATCTGCCCAAGCCAGCCCTGCTCTTGCTGACTCGCCTGACTCCTCCATGGAACAACAAGTTCCCTTGGCTGCCACTGCCAAGCCCAACAAGCTGGTTCTGTTGGAGAGGGATGTTACTGTGTCACAAATCTATGCCTACCACTGTATACTGATACTTCAGCATCGAACTACTAAATCATCTCCTGTCACGAGTGGTGCTGAACTTGTTTCCTACGTTCTCAGTAAGTAAGTGAAACACAAGGGATACTGTAGGTTAGTAGGTATGTTTATTGATTTGGAAGAATTGGTTTTCATTTTTTTGCAGTCAGCTAGTTTCTCAGCTAGCAAAGCAGCTGGCAATTAGGTGGTGGTTGATTTTCTATCGCATGTCAGGCAGTGTTGCTCTCTGCAAATGAGTTGCTTCAGATATCTTTATTTTGAGGAGACCTGCCTGCCTGTGTTATTTCATGACCTTGGTTGGCAACTAAGTACCTACCTACAACCTGGATTTTGGGAGCAATGTGAGCAATGATGTGGATTGGTGCTCACACAAAAGTGTTGACACACAAAAAAGTGCTCCACCCGAACAGGAATTCCCCACGGTGGACTATATTAATTTGCCCCAGGCCACCACAGGTTTAACAGAACCGATCGGTCGTCCCTGAAAAACAAACAACAGTGCTTCTCCCGAACAGGACTTCCAAAAGTAAAAAGACAAAGAAAAAATAATGGTACCTGTGCCAACTGGACAGATCTTTTTTTTTGTGTGAGCTCTCGGGCCTCTTTAACCTCTTCATACAACAGGCCTACTAGAGTGCCTGGCTGTCTGTTTTTGTAAGTTCCTACCTGAGGTGAAGGAAATGAAAGGCAGAAATACCAGTACTTGTGCACAATTAAAGTTTCGTTGTATTTGATCGGACCCGTTTGTTCGTCAGGATTTTCTTGTTTTACTATTTTTTCTTTGGTTTTTTTCCTTTGGATTATAGGATTTTTGTTGTTTCGCTATTTTTTCTAATTTCACAAGTTCTTCGCCTGTTTGATGACTTTCTTCGCTTCCCCCAAAATTACCCTAATTCTTCCGACTGCTTGTTCTAGGGATGGTAGTACAAGGAAGACTCATGTACTGAGATTGGGTTTAACTGGTCGATTTGCTGTCAATATCATGAACAACTTGATTGTAGTTCATCATCAGAGTTCAAAGGTCAGTCAATTTTTTGCCCTCTTGAGGAATTCTTAAATTTAAGTTCTTCAGAATTTTTTATGGGTCAGGTTGTACCTGTTGTTCATTTACTGATTTTAGTAGGTCCTGGTGGTATGCCTAGCAAACCTGCAAACACCTTTGCCATGTGTGTATATGAAACTCTCATATTATTGCCTGCTCTCAACACAGTTTTGATACCTTAGTCCAACGTAGGCATGATCGTCGAGTGGCTCTTCTCCAAAAAATCGTATGGTAACACTGAGTGCTTGATTGATCTTTCACCTGATTTTGCAGGGGTCCTACCCCTCGCCTCAGCTAGCATGCCTTTCATATCTCTGCACCGCTTATAAAAATACTCAATTCTATAACTCTGTTTTTCTGCGCACCATCCGTTAACTGGAATTCTCTCCCTGCAAGCTCGACGCTTATCGTCTAAATGGCAACTGCGCGTGCAACATCTCTGCAACTTTCTAACCTGGTTTTTTTTCTATTTGTTGATTTTATCCCTGATTATCCTGATGATGGCCCTAACGACACTATGGTCACGAATGATGAAATGAACATCTGGTTGATTGTCACTTGGCTTTTGTGCTGCACTTCTCTTAGTTTTTATCTAAGTCACTTAAACTTGGCAATATTTCTTCCTTTTTCATACTCCAACGTTCTCCTCTTGTTTGTGTAATTTCCCCTCTAGACGTCATTGCTGTTTGATATTGGTGCAAACGGTGTGTCCGACGGATGCGTTTGGTATCATCAGCCGATCGTACAGCCGGAGTCGATCAGAGAATGTAGTGTCCAGTTGAAACAACTCTCTTCTGGGAGCGTGTTTTCTGTACCTTTGGGGGGTCCGACTGAAATTAGCTGTGATCTGTGTAAGTTTGTTAACGCATCTTGTTTTGTGTGACCTGGTGTGTTCCTTTGTCTCTGGATGTTTTTCTCACAAAAATTATTAGCCGTATGGTTGATCAAATTTTCTAGAAATTACAGATTTTTTTCTGTCTGTCTCACACTTAATCAGTTTTCACATGAGAGGGAGCCAGACTGTGGTGTCAAGACAAGTCTGCAATTCCTGGGACCAAGAAAAAAAATAAATAATCCCTCTGTTAGGAAATAATATTGAAAATGATAAATTGCATTCAAGCACCATTCCATGGAAAATCCAGCATCAAAAACTGATCAACATTCGAAATGAAGGGTTCGGAAAAAGCCAGGACCAAACACCTTGATCTCTGACAAAGCTGCCCCTCTGTAAAAAAGCCATGATGTGCAGCTCACTCAAATAATGACAAAAGTAAACGGCACGGGTTCAGTTCAGATGTTTTAGTTTTTGATGCCGGTTCTTCCATAGAATGTTCCTTAAGCAAAATTAGCAGGAGAGTAACAGCATCTCAAAAGTTACGCTACAATTTTCAACTTGAAATAACAATAACTCAGAAACCAGTTGAAGGAGGGGGTGGTGAAATTTTGCAGGGAAACTGCCCTCACGGGGTCCCTTTTACTCATACATACCATAAATCATCAACATTGGTTAACAAAAGTCAAAGTTTGGTGCAGAGGGTGAAGCCCCCCCCCCCGAAAGGAGAATGCTTTATATAATCCCATGAGAAGGCTCTCTTTACATTGCCAATTTGTGTTCGCATCCTTCGCTGCATAGCTGCTGCATCTACAGCAGCTTGTAGGTATTTATTCATGTTCACATTTTTTCAAGAGAAGTGCAAGACTGGTGATCGTAATTTTTTCTTCTTCAGATTCACCGAGTTGGGTTATTTTCCAGCCTGATGTGGTGATTGATGCTCGGTTCGGTTGCCTCTGGAGGCTAAGACTAATCACGCAGGCTATCATCAGTCAGATGGTACCGAACTGGGTAGGGTTGGTTGAATTTTTGACAAGGAGGCAGGGAGTGGTTAGCAAAGCCAGCGTCATTGACACGGTCAGAGATGCTTTGATGACAAACAGCCACAGCTCCGCTAACAACAACAATGGAACGCAGGCTTCCAAGCGACGCAATCCACGTGGGAATGTGGTGAATTTGGCTGGTGAAATATTCTACTCGTTGAATGATGTTTACCGTGCTAGCTTGGAACACCGCCTTCAAAGTCAGGTTTGTTTTTTGTTTTTTTTCTCATGATGATAATAATGGTTGTGTGCATAGAAATTTTCATCGAAATGTTAAAAAATTGCATTACTTGCGAAGTGAATGAAAAACGAAATCAGATGACTACTAATGACATTCAGAGAGAAGGATTGATTGGTGAAATATCATTTTTGTTTTTGCCTGGCATGCTGCCATGAGCATTTAAATTTTATGTGGACCATGATGGAGAACTCAATTAGCATTTGCCATGGATTATTAATTTCATTATTTCATGCCACGAATCAAGCACAGTTGCATGAAACAAAATTCAAAGCTCTTCAAGCCGACTCATCCACGGGGCTATGCGAGTTGAATGAGTTTGACAAAAAAAAACAAGCAAAAATTGCGATACAGCTTGTAGTTTTTCTACACATTTTTGTCAGGATGAGCGGTTTTTGATCACTGCCCTCAACATTGTACGATAACATGTTGGGCATTTAGTCGGAGCTTAGAATTTTTGTTTGCATTGCATTGGCTTAAAGCAATGGATGTAACGGTCCCTTTCAAGAAAAGAAATATGGCAGAATGACACTTCTTTGCCAAATTCCGTTGGCATCCTTGAAGGGGGCTCCTTGAAAAATGTACAATTATTCCAATGGCGAGGGTTAAGGAATAGGGATGATAGAGTGGAAAAAAGCAAAGACTTCTTAAATTACCTACCTAAAATGCCTAAATTGCTGATTTTTAGTTCAGTGTTTTCAATTGATTGTTCTTTTTCAATGTGTTATTTTTGTGTATTTCCGAAAAGGAAGGCCAAATCGGGCTAAGGTCCCGGCCTTTCTTCAAGAATTCTTTTGTTGATTGTAAATGTGTATTTTTGGGAATAAAGGCAATTCATTCTACCTGAAATGGTACATTTTTCGCAGCATCACCGAGGTTTTGGCTGTTGTGAAAGGCTAATTTTGCACTTTAACTTTTTCTCTTCTCCGTCTATTTCTCTTGCTGTGTGTCTGTCTGCCTGCTGTGAATTTGATGTCACTTCACCTGTTTTTTTTTTAATTGATGCTCTTGTTTTTGTTTTCTGCTGACCTACCCCCGAGAATATCTTTCATTCTTACTTTTTACAGCTGGCCCTACCTGCATCGTCTCCCCCCTTTTCAATGCTAAACAAGTCATCAGGTTCCCCATCTTCATCCTCCTTCTCCCCCTCCTCCACTCCATCTCAAATAGTTCTCTCCCCAGTTGCCGGTTTGACAGATGCAGGCTGCTCATCTTCTTCTCTCCCCGTCCCTGTCCCCGTCCCATCTCCAAACACCTCCTCTCTTGTTATCAATCACTGCCTGATCCTCGAACAGTCTGACATTTACACTGGTCTCTTCTGCTCCCTCGTTGAAGAGGACAGGGTGTCCAAGAAGGATCTGGTCTCTTTGGTGATCGAATACGTGCGTTCTATGATTCAACGTCAGATTCCTGTCGTTCACTATTTCTATGAGCTTCTAATCAATGCCATGATACAGAGTGGTTCGCTCTACCAGCTTCATCAGCTTCTTCAGTGTCATGTTGTTGCTGATTCAAAACAACTGGTTTGTTTGTTTGTTGGAATGTTTTTTTTTTGTATCAATGATAGCACCTGTGTCAGATTGCAACTGAGAAAAATGTAAATGAGAGTTGGCCACAAGTCGACTTGAATGTTTCAAAGATGTGCAAGTGGGATTGATTGCCACCCAGATGGGATTGATCTCTTCTTTGCTGTTTTTTCTCTGATTTGATTGAATGCTTTGGTTTCATTGAGGATTTTGTCACAAGAGAGATCAAAGCAGCAGATTTTTCAATAACATTTTTACTAACCTACCTGTCTTTGGAACCAGGCCTCATTTTGCTCAGAGAGAGTTATATGCGTAATGAAACTCATAGCAAAAGCCAATATGGATGTCATGCATGGTTCATGTGTGTGTGCAAACAGGTTGCCTTGCCGAACTTCTTTATCAAAGAAAAAAAGGCATAGGTAGTCAAAACTAAAATGGTACATTTTCACCATGGCAGGCATGCATGTCCTGCACCAGAGGTGCTCAATTACATTTACAGGCGGTCCGGTTTGTATGTACTTTCACCGGAGGCTATTCAGGACAACATAAGAGCAAATGGAATGAAATTGCTTAAATTTTGCTCGAAATCAAATTGCTCAAGATGAATGGCCCAAAATTTGCGAAAACATGGACATTTTCAGGCATGATGTTTTTTCGAATGATGTTTAAAGATTCCATAAGGCTGGAAGATTCCACAGTCATCTTGCATTTTATGTGCATCTTGACTGGGCAAAAGCAAAGCAAAAATAAAAATTCGCAAGAGGTCTGGCTGGAGCTCACGCCCTTGCGGTCCGGATCCAGACTGTGGTCCGCCAATTGCGCAGGGCTGCCCTACACAAAAGAGATTTCACTTCCTGCCTGACCAATCAATCATGCCCCTTTCCATTCTCTCTCTTTTTGTTTTTAGTCCATGATTCTTGAACAGGGATCAATAGGATGGGCCCCAATCAAGGGAAAAATAATTTTTTTATTAGACACGGCTCCCGGTCGGCATCTGTGGTAGTCGGTCCACCAGGGCTTGGGTCGCTTAGGCCCAACTGATGATGATGATGATGATTAGACAAGGCTCCGTGGGCACTCTGACTGAAATGTGTTCATTTGATTTCTTAATTGCGCTTTAAGATCTCTTGATTTCCACCAACTGGCTTACAAAAATCCTCCCCCATGTTATTTTTCTGGGTGGTGATTCCTGGCCGTCTCCTTTAATAACGACCGCATTGATCTATTTTTTTCTCTCTGCCCCTTTTCCACTTTTTTTTTGTTGCTCACATCAGTTGCACTTCTGAAAGGGAGGTCTCCTTAGGCTACTCATGGTTGCCCTGACCCCCTAGAATATTTTTGTATAAATTTTACCTGTGTAACTGTCAATAAAGGATTTTGTTCAATTCAATTCAACAAATTTTACACTGGCTTACAAAACATTTGAATGGATTGCATACAATGAAAGTGTAAAACTCCTCCCCCGTGTCAATTTCTTGGTGGTGATTGATGTCCATTTGAATCACCTTTGATGATGACCACGTTGAAGTCTACATTTTTCTATCTGCCCCCTTTTCCACGGACCCCTCCATATTTCATTCCAGGCCTGTCTCCTGCTTTCTCTTGAGGGCATTTACCAGCCGTGTCGTCAGTTGTCGTTGGATATGTTGAAACAGTTGTCAACAGCCAATCAGGAGATTGTAGAGATTCTTCTCTCTAAGCATAAAGTGCTACAAGCCTTGAGGTAAGTGTTGAGTCTATTTTCCTAGAGTGCCTCCACAAAGGCATTCTATTCTTGTGTAAGTACCTGCTGTTCCTGTTACGATGCCTGTCGAATGCAAGTAATTGAGAATGATATTGAGGTCAAATCTCACAAACTGTGTAGTCTTTCAGAGGATTTGGCCGCACTCCACCCACCTGATTCAAGTGTCATGACTTTTTATTTCTTTTCTTTTTTTTATTTTGCCGTTGTTCCCATCCTCCTCCTCATCCTTTTTTTCTAAATCAATCAGGTTCAAACGTGGTTGTGGCCTAATGGATGGTGGTAGTGCAAGGAAGTTCTTGGAAGCAGCCAAGTCATCAAACGACAAGGATGTCTTCTATTCAACATTCAAGTATTTTGAGATGCAGAATTTGCAACTGCGTGGAAGCAGCTCATTCAGCAAAGGTTGGCAGAATTGTTTTTTTTTTCTTTTTTTGTTTGTTGCTTGCTTATTTGTTTCTGGGTCTACTTACTATCTAGGCTTAGAACTGCTCAACATTTGAAGCAAATTGAATTTGCCGTGAATTTCGGCAGTTTGTGATATGAAAATCTATTATTCCAGAAACTGAGAGCAACCTGCTGAATTTTTAGCCTTGTGCGGCCGAGGCAGTGACCCTCACATTAAGACTGAGAGCTAAAAATGCTCGCTTGCTTGCACGGAGGTACTGGTCAGAGTGAATGGCAATAAGGCAAAGTGTACAGGAAAAGGAAAATGTATGGCTACACATTTTCTCTCAGGTGATCATCTGCAACACTTTCCAGTGTTAGAAAATGGTCATCATTGATGAGTAGGTACCTGATCGGTGATCAACTGAGAAGTCAGATGGCGCATGGCTAATTTTCTGCCAAAAAGTGATTTGTCACTTTCAGGGTGTTGGAGAGAAACAATGGATTGTCACAATGCAATGTCATGTTGTTCAAATGGTTACCTAATCTCCATCCTAATCAATCTCCTCATCCCTCCCTCCCTCTTGTGTCTTCATTTGTAGGTGATCACTGTGATGAATATGTCAAGCATTTTGAGTTGTTGTTTGGAGTGAGGAGTGCTGTTGGAAGGTGATAAGATCATCTCCCTCTTTCACTCCTTCTCGTTCATTGAGCATTGCATTGTGATCACCATGAGTAGCAACATCTCCAACAACAGCCATCCCAGAGCCTACTCACTCCATTTCTCTCTGTCTGATCAGTGATCTAGCACTACTCCAGCTACAGGTACGGACGGTGCTTGATCTCCAGTCCAGTGGAATTGTTTCCAGCTCGGATCAGCACTGATGAGAGATGACAGATGGAATTTATGGCAACAACTGTTATGTCTATCAACAGAAAGACATTGACTCTGCCAATGAGAAGTGGGGTGTTATGGATTTGAAACTCTGCCGACATCGTGTTCTGTACCTACTGATGATGTCCTTACCTTTGGCCCAGCTTTGTCATTTCTTCGTTCTGTTTTAGTTTTATTTCTAAAGCAGGGAATAATACATACCAGCTTCTGACCTTTTGTCTGATTCATGACCTGTGCCAGTCAGTTCTCCCTTTCTGACTTATTGTTTTGATGTTGATGAATGGGAGAGCTGAGCAAACTAACCCTGATAGGGGAGGGGAAGCAAAAAAAAATTTATTCTGCATTTTTGGACATGACATTCCAGTTTTGAAAAACTCCAGATTAGGTTACATGATCTGTGCTTTGGTCCTCTATTAATTTGGTAAAAGGATATGTTGACCTGGATATTTTACAGACATGAAGGCACTGGTCAGGACCCGCAGAGGAGAAAGTTGTGGGACTTTTAAGTATCGTGACAGTGGATTGATGATTGAAGGAAGGAAGGGACACGAGCACTGTAAAAAATCGAATTAACAGAGATTGACAATCATTGGGTGAGAGTGATAAATCAAATTAGTGCCTAACCAATCACTCTTCGTTATTTCATTTTCCCCATTCATTGGTAAGTTTCGAGGAAATTATGCCTTGCATATCTTCTTTTTCCTTTTCTCTCTGTTGTTCTTTCTTTCCCACCTCTCCCATGTCCACTCCCATCCATTCCTTGGTACAACATGTGCAGCTGTGGCTGCTGCATTGTGCAGAGCAGTTGAGCAACCCCCTGCCCCTTTTGGGGGTAATTTTATAAGTGCGTGTTCGGTGGTTGGTGGCAACTACCATCGCCACTGACTGCTTCTCGGACTTTGCGGATTGTTCCAAATTTGGCGGCAGCATCCATCTTTGTAACGGTGGCAAAGGAATCATTATTCATTGTGTGCATGCACATTGCACAGAAGCCAAATAACCATTATACGATCACTGAATCGATTATCGATGGAATTGGCCATTTAGGTGTGGGTAGCTGAGTTGTTTAGATGTAGCTGAGAATGCTGTGTTCGCACAGACTCATGCTTCAATAAGATACACATCAACTGGCAGAGGATGGATTATGGAAGGCGCCCACTTGCTGATTTGATATTGCATAAAAGTCATTATTTTTTTAAGTGCCACTTTCGGCCACATTCCCCTTTTGCAACTCAACCTCACACGCAGGTCCAACTCAACAGCAAATTCAACGAGTCGTAGATTTGTGTTTCAAATTTTAATTTCTATGTGCACAATGCTTTGTCCCTATTCCACTGTTGCGTTGAAAGATGATTCCGTCTGTTGAAGTTGAAGTTGCTGTTGAGTTGAACTTGAGGTTGCAACTTGCAAATGGGGAATACGGTCGTTTGTTTTCTTACAAATTATGTTTTTCTTGTGTTATCTATCTAACATGATGCAACTGATGTTGATTTTCAGTTTTTACAAAATCTATAAAGATTGTTTGTTTGTTTGTTGATGTTTTACTCAATTGTTCTCCCAAGGTTAATGATCAGTTCAGTGTCACTCTTCATCAAGTCGGACCTATCTTTGCCACAGGTCATTGCTGCATTGGAGTTTTTCTCAAGTTTTATTTTTTACATATTCCGCTGAGTGGTTCTTCCCATTGTTGCTGTCCTCTTCTTTCATCCCCCTTCCCCCGCTTTGGTTTAACATCCGGGGAAGAGTAGGTAGTTTTTTTCTGGGCAGTGATTATTGTTTCACGGAAACAATAATTCTGTTATTGTACATTTAAAAAAAACGTTTGTTTGTTAAATCTTTGGTCAAACAAAACCAGAACATCAAAAGGAAAAAAAGCCAACGAAAAAAGGAACTGTGCACTGCTGAGTAAGATAAAATACATTCTCCTTCTCCATGGCAGGTACCAAATGAAGAAAAAATGAAGTTCCAGTTCCGCATGTATTTTAAAAACAAAGGGATGCAAATGAATGTGGATGCACAGCATTTGCAGCGTAACACAAACGTTGCTTCAACTTTACATCCTTAACTCCCGTCCAAGTCAGGTTGGTTTGATGAATTTGCTTGAGAATCATTTTTGCACAATAGCACCCGGATATGCCACAAATCCAGTGGATTTGTGGCATATCTGGAAAATAATGCTTAAAAAAACACCTTGCCACAAATCCAGTGGATTTGTGGCAAGGTGTTTTTTTAAACATTATTTTTCAGTATTGGGGACAGCCCCAAGTGCAATTTCTTATTTTTTCATGTTCAGCATGGAAGAGTCACGAGCCAAGAATCCTCGTGGTGCAATTACTATTGGCCGTTACAAGCAAGTCCTCTCCAGAACAACATCATTGCAAACGATATTGTGGAAAGTGACAAGACACACCCAGAAGACACAGGCAAAAAAATTAAGGCTTTATGCCTTTCATTTTTTGGCTGTTTTAATCATTGCCGTTGTGCAAAAAACAGATTGGAATTGGCTGTAGAGCATTTCCAAAATGTTGTGTCCACAATCCCCAACACGGTGCTGACTGACACTGAACTAAGTGGAATTCTTCCATATCTCCAAATTCGGGGGGGGGGGGGGGGGGTGGGATGGACAGACAACCATTTTTGTGCAAATGGAGGAGGGAACCCACTCCCATCAATAATGGAAATCAAAAATCGAAACAGGCATCAATGTCATCAAGTCCCTTTAGATGCACCAGAGACCATGCAAAGGGATATGTCATCAGTCATGCTGGCTGCTGCAAGGAAACAACACAAGATACAACAGAGCTCCATATGCTGGAGAGCATTCAACAGGAAGGGGGAGACCAGAGGACTGGGAGGGATTTCGTGTGTTCTGCAGCACGGGGCAGTGCAACTTCAGCTGGCCGACGACCTCATGATTGAGTGCGTTGGGGTTCATGCTTTGTTTTTTTCACCAGGTGGAAAACAGGCTGATGCGGACATCAACTGTGCATGGGGAAAACTGAGCTTCATGCTTTGTCTTCGCATTGAATAAGTCAGCCGAAAGTCCAACGGGCTTTTTCTAGAAAGAGAAAAAAAAATTGGAAAAATTAAATTAAATCTTGCACAGCAGCAAGAGAATGGAGACATCCGAATGTTTCCATTTGTGAACTGACATATCGTCTGCTCAGTGTCAGGAGAACAGAAGGGAGAGAATGACAGAAAATCAACCCACAAAAAACGGCTCAAAACAGAATAGCATGTGACTCTTGGTTCTGCTGCTGGTTCTAATCAACTAAAGCTGCTCTTGAGTGAGAGGCAAATCATCAAGAATGACATAACTCACAGCCCCACTCACCCAGCAAAATTGTTGCAGTCTTGTAACTTTTTCATTTTGTTTGGCGTGTGGGTGTACATTACAGAACATAGCGTTGAAATTAACTCAGCCGAACCTTTAGTAAAGTTTTTGAGGTGTGCGACGTTTCGCCCCCACCAAACCTCAGGCGACACCAGCAAGTGCACAACAGGTGTCGCCTGCGAAGCCCCAGGTTGGCGGGGGCAAAACGTCGCACACCTCAAAAACTTTACCAACAGTTCGGCTGTGAGTTAATTTAAATGATATTATTTTCTGTGATTTGCCCATTCGTGCTGAAATAGAGGGTAGATGCATTCTAAACAACTTCAAAGAGTCTAAAGCTCCTGCTCTTATCTTATGTCATCATGGGTCTAGGGTCATCAGAATCGCTCCCTCCTGTTGCTCCCGTTTTCACAAATCATGCGCCACATAGTACTCTGTCTGTCTGTCTATCTCATCACAAAACATGCATCATGCTCTGACCTGTGTTTCCACTGAAGTGTGGCGATGGCAATGGGGAGCAGTGCATTTCCACCAATTTTCTTCTAATTCTGTCGCCCATATGATGGATGATTCTGTTTTTTCTTCCTGTTTTGCACTCGGAAGAAATTGCAAGGATGTCTTCTATTCGACATTCAAGTATTTTGAGATGCAGAATTTGCAACTGCGTGGAAGCAGCTCATTCAGCAAAGGTTGGCAGAATTGTTTTTTTTCTTTTTTTGTTTTTTTTTTTTGTTTTTTGTTTTGGTTCTTTTTTCGTTTGTTTTTTGTTTCTGGGTCTACTTACTGTCTAGGCTTAGGACTGCTCAACATTTGGAGCAAATTGAATTTGCCATGTATTTCGGCTGTTGAAATAATCCATTTTTCCAGAAAATGAGAGCAACCTGCTGAATTTTTAGCCTTGTGCAGCTGAGGCAGCGACCCTCGCATTAAGACAGAGAGCTCATAAAATGCTCGCTTGCAGGCACTGGTCAGAGTGAATGGCAATGGGGCAAAGTGTAGAGGAAAAGGAAAATGTGTGGCTACACATTTTCTATCTGATGACTTCTGCAACACTTTCCAGAGTCAGAAAAAGGCCACCAAGGATGTGGTGCCAGTCAGGCCACGCATGGTTGATTGATAAGTATTCAGTATGATCAGATGATGGACTCACTCAAGAAATCATCCCCCCTCCCCCCCTTTGTGACAGCAAGCAATAATAATTACTCTCGGTATCGGACATTATTCAAATTCTCCATTCAATTTTTACAGTGTATGCACACATCCTTCCTGCTGTGGTTCTCCAGATGATGGGGAAATGTCTTTTCTTTCATGTCAGCTGCCTTCTACCAAAGCTTTCGGGGTACCTCAGGATCAAAGGTTTTCTAAATACCCTGCATGAACCTTTCAGTTGTTTTAAAACTTAAAACGACACGGGCATTGGGTGGTGAAGCATTGTTATCACATGTTGTTGTGATTGTCCATTTTTTCTGTGGTATTTAAATTTGGAGGGGGGGGGGGGTTGGGTTTAGCACTGGGAAGAAAACAGAAAAAGTCCATTAAAACAGCAGGGTTGCATCTTGCATGATGAAATGACTACAAATACTACAATAAAATAGTGATACTGTTGTGAATTCATGTTGGCCACATTGGACATCTCCACTTATTCATAGCTTGCTCTCTTCATACCAGTGAAATTGCATGTGACAAATAATTGACCTTAACTGACTTCACCTCACTGTGATGAAGGCACCCAAGGTGTGGAAAATTTTGAGTTCGGTTAGTTTTCTGGGAAAATTTTTGAATTTGGTTAGTTTTCTGGTCTGATCTGGGTGGTATCGATCACCTTGCTTGTTTTTATCTGCTGCAGTTGTCAGGTTATTCTGAAAAACCTGGAATAATTATCTTCAAGGAATGTCTCGTTTTTGGAATGCCGGGAAATTGTCAGAGAACTGGTGAAGTTGGAGAAATTTTTGGCACTTTACCTAAAGACTCCCTGAAATCATCTTTAACAGTTGACAGTCAGAAAATTCGTGAATTTGTTTTGCCAAATTTTTTTTACCAAAAAGGTGATTTCGCCTTGGACAAATTAAAGGGAGCTAAGTGAAAACAGAAAAATGAAAAATATTGTTGAACAACAATGGGTTTTAAATGGAAAATAGCAGGAGCAGAAATTAAAGTTTCTTACACTTTTTTATTTGTCCACAGCGATTTTGTCATTTTTAGAGTGTTGATGGGAAACACCGGATTGTCACATACCTGATTATAATTTGTAACTATCTCCCTCCCTCCCTCCCTCCCTCCCTCCCTCCCTCCCTCCCTCCCTCCCTCCCTCCCTCCCTCCCTCCCTCTTGTGTCTTCATTTTTGTAGGTGATCACTGTGATGAATATGTCAAGCATTTTGAGTTGTTGTTTGGAGTGAGGAGTGCTGTTGGAAGGTGATAAGATCATCTCCCTCTTTCACTCCTTCTCGTTCATTGAGCATTGCATTGTGATCACCATGAGTAGCAACATCTCCAACAACAGCCATCCCAGAGCCTACTCACTCCATTTCTCTCTGTCTGATCAGTGATCTAGCACTACTCCAGCTACAGGTACGGACGGTGCTTGATCTCCAGTCCAGTGGAATTGTTTCCAGCTCGGATCAGCACTGATGAGAGATGACAGATGGAATTTATGGCAACAACTGTTATGTCTATCAACAGAAAGACATTGACTCTGCCAATGAGAAGTGGGGTGTTATGGATTCGAAACTCTGCCTACATCATTCTCTGTTCCTATTGACGATGTCCCTAATTTTGGCCCAGTTACGTCATTCCTTCGTTCTGTTTTAGTTTTGTTTTTAAAGTGGGAAACAATACTGCCTTCTGACCTTTCAAGGGGGGATGGGACTAGGGGAGGGAAAGCAAAAAATGAATTTCTTCTGCATTTTTGGCCATTCCAGTTTTTCAGAACTACAGATGGGAAAGTCGAGGAACTTGATGCCAAAGATCTCGATTGATGCCAAAATACTAGCTTGTGCCACAGTTTCCAGATTGCATTTTGCGGTTAGAGAAGCCAATGTCGAAAGCCAGCACAGAACCAGCCACAAGGAGAGATCTTCATGAAATATCCGCAATGAGCAAGAGATCAATTATGTGTCCCATTCAACAGAATGAAGTACCCACGGGGCAGTGTTCTTCACCTTTCTTCTCTCTGCATGCCCGGCACTAGTGTTGACTAATTTCTCAAATTTGATGTCCTTCACTCTGCATTTCAGGAGCATCACAAGTCCCTTTTAAGTATGTTGACAGTGGATTAAGATTGAAGGAAGGAACCTGGAACACAATTGAATCGATTTTTGGAAAAAAGGGCACAATTCCATTTTTTGGCAGTCTCGAGGTCATGCAGTCTTGTTGCAATTTGCATCGGCATTGTTTGGTGCATTCCATTCACCTTTCTGTGACAAAAGAGCCAAGAGGTGGACAATGCGGTTGGTACGTACGAGTATGTTAGGCATCATTCCATGGCAAATGGCAAAGGTTTTCTATCATCCCACAACCACACGATTTGAATGGAATTGTGCCCTTTTTCCAAAAATCGATTCAATTATAAATTGAATACAGAGATTGACACAAACATGGAGGGAGGGGGATTAGTGCCTAACTTATTTATTTTTTTCATAATTCAAAGTGTCCCTTTCGACCATATTCCCCATCGCAACTCAACAATTCAATGATTAGTAGATTTATGTTTGTGAAAATTTTATTTCTATGCACAACACTTATTCCTTTTCCATTGTTGCATTGAAAGATGCATCTGTCTGTTGAATTGGCTCTATTGAGTTGAACCTGAGGGTGAGTCGTAACTTGCTATGGTGAATACAGCAGTTTGTTTTCTTCCAAATTATGGCGTTTTTCTTGTGTTATCTATCGAACATGATGCAACTGTGATGTTGACCTTCTGTTTTTACAAACCTATAAAGATTATTTTGTTTCTTTGTTTGATTGTTGTTTTATTCAATTATTCTTCAAAGATTAATTTGATGAGTTCACTGCCACTCATCAGTTTTCACCAAGTCAGACCTAGCTTTGTCGCAGGTCATTGCTGTATTGGAGTATTATTTTTAAAGTTTTTCTCCACTGAGTGGTTATTCCCATTGTTGCTGTCCTCTTATCTCATCCCCCTACGGGTTAATAACCGTAGGGAGAGGAGTAGTGCACCATATTTAACAAACTTTTGACAGCTTCTTAAAACTTTGGTGAAACAAAACCAGAACATCAAAAGGGAAGAATGCAACGAAAAAGTTACTGTGCACTGCTGAGTGAGATAAAATCATTCTCCTTCTCCACCTGAAAGAGAATGACAGTACAGCATGTAGTATTTTTGTAAACAAGGGATCCAATGAATGTGGACGCACAAATTTTGCTGCAGTGCAACACAAACTTTGCTTGACCATCATGTCATAACTCCCATCCAAGTCAGGTTGGCTTGAGGAATAGTGCTTCAGAATCATTTTTGCACAAGAGTACCCAGTTGTGCCACAAATCCAGTTTAAGCAAGGTATTTTGTTAGATAATATTTTTCAGCATTGGGTACTTTACAGCCCTCGAGTGCAATTTCTTAATTTTTTTCATGTTCGACAACTATATTATTAGAAACAATTATTATTGGCCGTTACAATCAAGTCCAGAACAACATCATTGCAAATGAAACGGGGAAAGTGACAAGACTCCTAAATACACCCAGAAGACCCAGCCAAAAAATGAAAGGCTTAACACCTTTCATTTTTTGGCTGGGTCTTCTATGCTCGGTATACGTATTTTTAACCATTGCAGTTGTGCAAAAAAAAAGATTGATTGGCTTCTGAGCATTTCCAGGATGTCATGTATTGTCAATTCTAATCAACAAAGTGAAATGCACTGAAGTGGAATGCTTCCATGAATCTTCAAATTTGGGGGGGGGGAGGGGACAGAAGCATTTTCGTGCAAATGAATTAGGGAACCCACTCCCATGGATTATGGAAACCCAACAATCGAAACATAATTATTTATGGAGTCCATGTCCACAAGCCTAGCCCTGCCATGCACCAGAGACAATGCAAAGGGATATGTCATCGGTCTTGCTGACTGCTGGATGGAAAGAACACAGCAAGATGCGACTAAACTCAACTCCATGTGATGGAGAGCGTCCACTCTGAAAGAGGAGACCAGGGAACTGGTAGGGATTTCTTCTCTTCTGCAGCACAGGGCTGTGCAACTTTAGCTGGCCGATGGCGAGCTTGAGTGTGCTAGGTTTCATGCTTTGTTTTTTAGGCCAAGCAGAAAACAGGCCAATATGGATATCGACTGTGCATGGGACTGTACTCACTGTACTGGGCTTCATGCTTTGTCTTTGCATTGGGCGGCCGACAAGCCAACGGGCTTTTTCCGGCAAGAGCAATCATTGTAAACATGAAATTAAATTTTGCACAAACAACAACAATTAAGTCCGGAGTCATTCGAATGTGCCTATTTGTGAACTGTCGTCTGCTCAGTGTCAGGACAACAGAAGTGAGAGAATGATGGAAAATCAAACAAATCCACCGAATAGTGCTCAAAACAAAATAACAATTGGCTCTTGGTTCAGCTGCTGGCTCTTAATCAACAGAAGCTGCTCTTGAGTGAGAGGCACATCATCAAGAACACTAACATAACTCACAGGCCCACTCACTCAGCAGAACTACTGCAGCCTTGTTACTAGTTCATTTTGTTTGGGTGTGAGTGTAGATTACAGAACATAATGTTGAAATTAACTCAGCCGAACAGTTCGTAAAGTCAAACCTCATGCGACACCAGCAAGTGCACAACTGGTGCCGCCAGGGAAGCCACACATTGGCGGGGGCGAAACGTCGCACATCTGACTCTTAAAACAGTGCAGACGTTTTGGCTGTAAGCAAATTTCAACACCATGTTCTATGTTTTGCCCATCATTCGTGGTGCATGTGCTGGAAGAGAGGGTAGATGCATTCTAAACAACTTCACGGAGTCTTAAGTCTCCTGCTCTTATGTCATCATTGGTCTAGGGTCATGAGAATTTCTCCCTCCTGTTTGTTGCTCCTGTTTTCACTCATCATGCGCCACATGACTGTCTGTCTCATCACAAAACACTGGTCATGCTCTGGCCTGCATTTCCACTGAAGTGTGGCGATGGCAGTGTATTTCCACCAATTTTCTCCCAATTCTGTCGCCCATAAGAATGGATGATTCTGTTATTCCTTCATGTTTTGCAGTCGGAAGAAATTTGTCTTGATTCACAATCTTCCAGGCTCTCTGGTGGATTGAAAGATTTTTTAAAACAGCAGCAAAAACTGAGTCAGATGCTACAGGACCTTCCTGAATGGTTTGAACAGCACAGCTTGTGTTTTTAATTACACTTGTTTGCTGGAGAAAACAGCGACTATGTAATCCTGGTAATCTTAACCATGGTTGGCTGACCAAGCTTGGTGGATTGCTACGACTTGATGAGTTTTCATAGTGGAGAGATTCACTCCAGGTAGATCTCAGGGTAGAGATTTGATTGGTACACATTTGCTGCGTTTTGTCTGTATGCTCTGTTGAATTTGTGATTGGACGAGGTGCAGTTATGATTTTTGCCGCTTTAGCACAAGTGATGGATGTGTGGGGTGCACATGATCAGAGCAGTAGCCTTTTCTTCTGCACATTTTTCATGAAGGCATGGCAAGGTTCATAGCCCACAGGTAAAGAATTGATAGTTGTTGCCTGCACCCCGAACACTTCAAATTCAGCCAGAGATGCTGCCAATGCATTCAACACAGAGTGGTTCATTTTCTCTAACATCTACATTAGATGGGCATTTGAAATGATAAAAATTGTACAATCGTCTTTCGAAAATTGCACATAACATCATGAATGTTCCGAATAAAAAATGCCCACTGATGGTTGAAGAATTGCTCCAGGACCAACGTTTTGAGAGGCTTTTGACAAATTACCTGAAACCTTATGCCTACCAATCTACGAGGATGATTACAGGACAGGCCAAGGAACTACATGTAAGATAATGCTTGTATTTCCACGTCACTTTCACTTGATGTCTGTAACAAAAAAGCAGTGTTAGGTTTGTGACAACACTCCAAGGCTGTTTTAAAGAATTAAACTGGAAGGAAATGGGTTGCATTGGCCTCTTCCAGACAAAAATCCCCTCTCTACTTTCGGGACCCTCCCTGACCCAGTTTATTTTCGCTCAATGGCGGATACTCTGCTTTTTGGAATTTCAATAAATAACATTGCTATAGCCAAATCACCGTGCAAGCGATCACCACATTTTCAAAAATTCAGACTTTCGGGTCTCCGTCTTCTCCGCATCCCTGGTACCCCCTGTTGAATTAAGTGGCATTGCCCCGTGGAACCTTTATGGAGCTGCTAACACAACACAGACCCCACATTGCTGACCAACCTGTGATCACAAACTTGCGCGAGGTGGAAGCCTGTGGTGCCGGAAATTGCCCATTGCCACCCAGTACCCTGCAAAAGCAAGAAAATGTCCCCGATGGAAAGGAAAGGGACTGGGAAGGAAAGGCACAGAACCGGCCCAAGAAACTCTCCCCAATCGGGTTGCTAATACTGGCAAAACGAATCCATCCCCATTTCCATGTTCCCAATTTTCCATCGAACTGTTCTCTGGTATTTTTTTTTTTTTTTTGTATAATTTTGGCAACCCTGCCACAACAACCAGAAAACAGCGATCACCACTCTATCGGCAGTTTTTAGGAGGGGGTAGGGATCAAAACACAAACTTGCATATTTCATAAGCGATTTTATTCAAATTTGGTGCACACTTAGGTCCCATTAAATTGAGAACTGGAGTATGCAAAAATTAGTCCTTTTCTGGCTGACAGAGCCCAATTTTCAGGATCAACGCAAAATTCATGAAAAGTAAATGATAAAGAAAAGCCTTTTAGCAATTTTCGGCATTGGCGTAAGACATGTTTTGACAGAATAGCTCAAAACTTAATGAAGGAGTCAAATTTCAACAATTCCGACTCCGTCAGCCAAATGAGAAGCATTTTTTCAGCATGGGTACCAAATTTTACCTTTACAGCTAAGGGCTGCTGAGAAAAACAATCGAAAGTTTGGAAAATGTAAAAAATTCCGCAAACTCATTCAAGAGCGAGCACCAGCAATGCAGAAACCTTCAACTATGCCATTTGACGAAACTTCTTTTAATTTAGTTTAGCAATGATAGTCTTCTTCTTTCCCTTGTAAAGCCCCAGTGACGGACGTCTGAGGGGATGGCCGGATGAGTAACATTGACTGACACTGCTCATCATTGCTTTCTGCTGCCTTTTCAGGATATC
>JASGXE010012562.1:0-36108 GCA_030068105.1 Sinentomon sp. SZTP_YWyxl
AACTCCTCTAAGGTTACTCCTCTTGGCTAAACTCCTCTGAGATAAGAACTATTAGACGTAACAACTTCCGGCTTGAACTTCTCGTGTCTTTAGACGTCCCCAGATATGAGGCTACTTTTACTTTTCCAGGAATTTACACCGATCCGCGAGGTATTCCAGCCATTCGAAAACATGTGGCTTCCTATTTGGAGAGAAGGGATGATCGTGTGTCAGACTACAACCGAATCTTCCTAACAAACGGAGGAGTTGATGCAATAAAGGCAAGTGAATGAAGGATTTTTCCTTTCAGTTGTTGAGGCTAACTTTTCTCAACATTTTGGTACTTCTAAGCTTTAGAAGACTTCGGTAGGATATTTTGAGGATGATCAATTTGACTTGATACCAAATTCGAAAATTAAAATTAAGCAACGACCGTTATGTCACTTGTCTGCAAACACATTGAATGGACAGAAGACTGAAATTGAACACTGTGCACAGAGCACAATGCAAGAAATGTATTTTTTCTCCATTTTTCTGAAAGCAATTTCATCTGTTCCATGCAATGTTCATTTTCACTGGGAGAAACTGTGCATGATCAAAACAATTCACCACCATATCTGCCTCATGATTTCAAACATGCAATTCATTGCCGTCCGTAGAATGATTAGGCCAATGGACAACAAGAATTTCCGTGGGAATAGCATGTGACCGATATTCAAACACGTGCACAGAAACCCTGTGTCTACGAGTGGCTCGAATGAGAACCAACGAGGATTTTGGACACCCTAACATATTTCAGATGCTAAATTCATTGCAGGAAAGGGAGTAAAACACTAGAATTTGGTTTCAGTCATCAGAATAAAGGCTGAACCTCCAAAATTAAGACTTTGAAAGTTTCTAAAATTGACCACGTGTCACATAAACGAAAAAGCGAACATTTTAAAATTATTGTCCAAAATATATTCACAATTCTGCATTCGGTCCCCATAACAGTTCCACGCGCGAAAACCGCTGTCTTTAGCGCTATTACACCATCTCCCTGTAACACCATCGGCCTGGTTACATTCCCCGAATGCACCATCCAGCTGCTACGCCCCCTTCTTACTTCACTCTGATACATCCCCTTGAATCCCAGGTCTTGTTTCACCGTCCCTTGTTCGATTCATCCCTCCATAACATCCATCCACCTGTTGTGTCCCCTGTTACACCGTCCCTCTGTTACACCCTTCAGAAATAAAACGTTTGGACCAAAAAGTCCAACTTTCGATTTTAAATCATTCAACGATTGCACACTTTTCCTTCCGCATACAGGACGTGTTTAGCCTTCTCTCAAATCCTGCACCTGAAGACGGCCGACGATTTGGGATCTTGATACCATCACCAATTGTCGATTCCCACGCGTTGGTATCCAAGAGTGTTGGCCTGGACTTCGTAAGTCACCCTGCCAAGGGCTGCAAGGTTTTTTGTTTTGAAAAAAAAAAATAGCCACAAATACAATGTTTGGAACAATCATTTCTTTCGGCTGAGATTTCCGTAGAAGTTGATAAAAAAAAACTTGTTTTTTTGAAGAACTAGTTTTTTGATCAACTTCTACGGAAATCTTACAGCCGAAAGAAATTACGAGTATTGTTTCCACCATCAACTGCAGTCATCATTTTCTTTGGACGTTATCATTTGCCAACAAAAAATCTTTGCCTCTGAGCAGGTTGGAATATTCCGAGCATTGTTCCCAAGATCCACACTGTCGAAAACATGATGTGTGGCAATCAGTCTCCGTGTATCAATCAGATTGTGATTTCATATGTGCTCCATCCGCAAAAAAATTGAACACCAACATAAATTGAAGTCAGCTTCCTTCGGTGATATCACAGCAGTGTCCTCACAGTGACATCACAACATGCTGAGAGCCATAAGATGAGACTGTAGGCCCTTCACAAGTAAATGCGACTTCGCCGACCATCTACGAATAAACGTAGATATCTTCTATCCTGCTTAAGACAAAAGTAGGTATTTCTCTTTGGGAATTCCTTCTGCCTTTCTTTCCATTTTATTGGAGGAATTCTTCCGTCCTATAAAGAATAGAGCTTTACCTTATCGGTGAGAAAAGTGTTTTGAAGAGGTTGTGTAGTCTTCGTCTCATGAGAATTAACGACCTTTGGGATTCGATCGAGGATAGCGGAACCCCCTCCCCCTTCGGTGACGACCATCAAATTGCCACTGGGCGTAAACTTTTTCCGCGAAATTTTGGACCGCACGGTCCATGATTCTGGCTTCTAAAAACAAGCTTATCGCAGTTGGTACTTTCAGACCACAATGCATCCATGACACGTTTATTCTTTGTGAATACACGATTTCAGGAATTCTATCGATACGACTTGAACTTCGACTCTGGCAAATGGGCGCTGAGAAGTAATCGAGAATTGATTGGTGCCTACCTAAAGCTCTCCAAAAGGGCAAACGTCAAGGCTCTGCTCATTGTCAACCCATCAAATCCGACTGGTAAGTGGGGTATCCAAACGGTATTTTGGGGCATTAGACCATTTCGTGGCCTGCGAGGTTTTTTTTGGAATACACTTCTCCGGTTCTCGTGGCGCAACATGGCGCGATTCGGACTCATCTTCAATGCTCGGCGATCAATTTTATGACGCTTGTGCCGGAGTCAGGAAAAGACGCAGGCCGTAATTCCCTTTGTGTAAGGATGACAAAGGTGCTTGCAGTCTTCACAGTGCCAATGACCTGTGCCTTTGCCATTTCTGCCAAATGGCTGTGCGGGGATTTAATTTTCTGCTTTTTTGTTAAAATATCGACATTTTTGCTCGGCTTCGCTGATTTATTGCGGATGCCTGAATTTTGTACCAATAAATGCTTTTTGAAAAGATGTGCATTTTGGTCGAGCAAAATGGGCACCCCTGATCCATTTTGCCCCACCACGGCGTCAAAATGGACCACTTGCATTCAACAAAATAACGGTAAAATTTAAGTTTCTGTCTTTCTGAAAACCCCAAAAGGGTGTAAATTAGAATTTTGGTGCACCAAATGATGGAATAGACACTGCAATTTGTTATGTACCCGAGCCACCGGTCGTATTGCTGTAAGCTCATGATGGCAAATGATTATGGTGAGACATCCAGCAATCTCTTGGAGTTTTTTTTTTCTGAAGAGGGCCGTTTTGCCCCCCGTCACTTCCCACCTGTTGAGGCCTCTTGCTGGGGGAGATTTCGATAAACGTCGTTCTCAGATACAATAATGGAAAATCCCCGGAATCGCTTACAACGAAACGAAATTTATCTCAACATTTCCAGTAACCTGACACTTTTATTTCTGCCCCAGCGAATTGTTATTTATATATCAGGAATAATAATAGAAACAAATGCGGCAGAAATTCTAGTCACAAATTTTCTGCATTTTTCTCTCTCTCTCTCTCTTCTCCACAGGTCGACTTTTCAGCAGTGATGAGCTAGCGAAGTTGCTCACATTTGCACAAACACATAACCTGACAGTTGTTTCAGACGAGGTTTGAAGGGTTTTCTCACTTTTTTAACAAAACATGTTCACCGCGATAAGCTTTTCGATTCATGCATGATTGTGCAATCGCCGTGTTTTGGGAATGAGATCTGTGTCAGATGCGCTCGTTTCGAAGCACGGAAGGAGATGGGATGGACACAAAACTTTACAATAAGGGGGCGGGTACATTTTACTGTAACTATCGGGACATGATTTAGGCTTCATACGGATCTCTCACTGTCTGTTGTCAACCTGATTGGTGTACACCTAGCGTCGCCGATGTTCGTCTTTCCACATAAAACTGATGCATTTAAAGTTTAAAGAACAAAAGTTCATTGATGCCTCAATGAGCAACTCACCTCAATCAGCAGATCTCATGTCATGTCCAATTCTAGTTAGCAACTCTGGAAGCACAACGTCTAACGCTGGCTCTTTTGTTTTTAAGATGTTAGAGAAATCTGATGTTTGTAGATTAATTAAGTCAGTCAAAACGAATGCTGTTGGTTGCGATGGGTTCAATTTTCAGCACATTCGGTTGATGCTGAGATATGTCATTCTACCTCTTACTCATATTGTCAATTCATGTATTGAAAAAAGTTATTTTCCTTCACTTTGGAAGATGTCTCAGGTTTTCCCAATCCCCAAAAAGAGAGTAGTGGTTGATTTGCCTGACCTGAGGCCTATAAGTACCCTCCCTTGCTTGTCTAAATTGCTGGAAAAAGCCCTAAATGAGCAGCTTGTGGATTTTCTTTCGCAGCATTGCATGTTAGATAACCACCAACCAATCAGGTTTCCGTGTGGGTCACAGCACAGCTACAGCCCTGCTAGAGATTCTTAACGACTGTTATCATGCCATTGATTCAGGCAAGATTCAATGCCTTGTTCTGATCGACTTCTCAAAAGCGTTTGATTCCATCAACCATGAACTGCTGCTTGCAAAACTTAAGCATTTTAACATTACTGACAGCTCTTTAGGTCTACTTCGAAGCTTTTTTACGGGTCGAAGTCAGAGAGTTCACGCCAATGGTGGGCAATCAGAGTTTGCAGATGTCCTCCAAGGGATTCCCCAGGGTTCCATTCTTGGTTCTCTTTGTTTTAGTTTGTATGTCAATGATATCGGTAGTTGTTTTAAGTTTTGTAAGTATCACTTGTGTGCTGATGATGTTCAACGTATTGTGCCAGTTCACTGTATTGTGCTGTATTGTGCCAGTTCACCTGGCGATCTTGTTAAGTTGCTTCAAAATTTAAATGAAGACCTTCAGGCTCTTAGTTCATGGTCAGCACATAATGGCCTCGGCATAAATCCCGTATAATCTCAAGCGATTTTGCTTGGTTCCAAGTCCACTCTGTCCAAAGTCGACTTCTCAACACTCCCAAAGCTGGTTATAGATAGTGTTCCCATTAAGTGGGAGCAATCAGTGAAAAATCTTGGCCTGTACTTGGACCAACACCTTAAATGGGATGTTCATGTTGCTCATATTTGTAAGGCCACCTACGCAAAACTACGGTCACTTGCTTGTTTCAAGAATAGTTTGTCAAGGATATTAAACCAAGACTTGTTAGGAATCTTCTACTCCCCATTACAGATTTTTGTGATGTTGTCTTTGCAAGGCTCAGTGTTGAGCTTCAGGGCCGCTTGAGAAAGCTCCTGAACTCCTGTGTATGATTTGTCTGCAACTTGCGAAAATATGACCATGTAAGTGCTGATAGGTTTGCACTGGGCTTATTGTCCCGCACTCTCGAGATGTACAATCCATTATGCCACTCTCATTTATAAAGTTCTTGGATCAAAACAGCCAAGCTACCTTTTTGAGCACCTCTTAAGCGGTACTCATATCCATGATACACGCAAAAAGGGAAACCTGGTTATCCCTTATCATGGAACTTCACTGTTCGAGGGTTCTTTTTCCTATCTGGCCCCCACCATATGGAACTCTATCCCGTTTGCAATTCGAAGCTCTCCAAATGTTTCGGAATTCAAGAAAAAAATTCTAGATTTTTATTTGTCCAAGTCTGACATACCGTTGTAAAATGTTTATCTAGCCTTTTACCTTGGTATAATTTTGATAATTTCTTGCTTTGCTGGTTGAGTGTAAGAGAGCACATAAGTGTTAACTCCGCCAGGTTTATGTCTAATAAACAAAGACGAAATAAAAAATAAATAAATAAATAAAAAGTCTTTTGAAAACGGTCTTTTGCTCCAATTTCCCGCTTTTACCCACAGGTGCACCACCCAGTGATAGTGAATCCGAAGCGTAAGATCCTGTCGACCAGAAGGGTGGCCAAAGAATTAGGATCTCCATACGATGCCATGGAAATATACACCATCATTGCAGCAACTAAAGGTCAGTCGCGCTTTTTGAAATTGCTTGACGTGCGACAATCTGTCCGTGTAAACAAGTGGCCGCTTGCGACAAAGTGACCGGTTCGTGTTTTTGATTAATCTACGAGGTGCATACCAAAAGTTCATAGAATTCGCCTGCTGCTGTGTGATACAGCTTGGGTGTCATAATTTTGGCGAAACTTTGCACTGATATTTTCTCTAGATCTTGGCAAAGTATGGTTTGTCATCTCTTACCCGTTTTTTACAGTGACTGTTTCTGTTTATAGTGTTTGAAGCACTATCTGTAATCAAGAGTTTTTGGCTGAAGAAAATGAGCAGTCATCAATAATCTTCACTGACTCACTGGAAATTGCTTTGTGTTGGTTGTAGTGATAATGCACTTGTTGACTAAGCTGTAGAGAAGCAGGCGGAAGGGAAGAGTTTAAAGATGCAGGTTGGCCCTGAAGGACATCTTCAATGAGCGAGGAAAATGTCCTCTGAATTGAGCACCTTGGCCGGAGAGATCTCCGATGCTTTTTTTAAAACCACCGGTGAAAGTTGCGGATATCCACGTTTTCGGGGGGAAGGGATCGATAATATCCTCAACTATCTCCGGTGGTTTTGAAACAAGCAACAGAGATCTCTCCGGCCCTTGTGGTGGAGGAGAGAAGGTGAACAACAGTTGAAGACTTGGCAGAGCTGTCGATGATTCCAACCAAATCTGGGTATCAAATTGTTGCAACATCTCCAAATGAATGATATCAGTGCATGATGGGTGCCGAAAATGCTGGATGAAGGAAAAAAGCAAGCGCAGATTGACAGCAACTGAGTCATGCTTGCAATGATGGCCACAAGACACCATTTCTGAAGGGGTTGTCCATGCAGCCCTCTTCAAACGTGCACCAACACTGCTTGTGGGTGAAATCTGGAAAGAGCACAGTCATGCATCACCTCAAAACATCACCAGTTGTGAGTTGTGATGAACAGCTCTTTTGCATTTGATGATGAAAAATTTGGCGACTTCTCTTTTTGGAAAGCAAAAATCACCGATTCCAGGACAGTGCTCCAAACAGAATAAACTGTAAAAAAAGGGGAAAGAGATGACAAACCACACTTTGCCAAAATCCAGAGAAAAGAAAAGATCAGAGCACAATTGAAGCCAAAAACATGAATGACACCGCATGACGTTTTCACACAGCAGGCAAATTCTACGAACTTTTGGTACGCACCTCGTATATGGCTTTGGCACTGTTCCATCAAATCCTGTCCCCATGTGAAACTCCAGACCCACAAAAAAGCAGGGGAAATACTCTGAACAAACTACAAAGGAAATCCGTTAGTTAAGGTTACAATTGGGTAGGCAAGTCAGATTAGGCCGGTTAGGTGGGCTTTATTTTGCTTTTTTGTCCACGTGCTAAATCGGGATATGCCCAATTTCGTCTTTCAAATTCAACCCGTTTCATCACAAAGATCGATAGACTTTCCATGCTCCTCGGCATCTCCTTCCACGAATTTTATGCCTTCAATTTTCAATGGAGGCCAAGGTGCCACAAGACCCGCCCCTCATGACTCATGCTTGCTGAGAAAGATCATTCGTGAGGTCATCCGCAGGTCACTTTGAAAATTTTTGTTTTTATGAAGAGATACACGAGCCACTGTTCTTAACGAGACACCAAGTATAGTTTTTCATGCGACATGAATCAAATGCGCTTCAATGCGCTATGCCTGGGATCCCTTTCTTGCGAGTCACATTGACGCTCTTGAAAAGGTGCAGAGAAGTGCCGTCCGGTTCATCATGAACGACTGCAGCAACACATCCAGTGCAACGGCTATGCTTAGTGGGCTCGGCCTCTCACCGCTGTTTGTTAGAAGGTCGGAGAGACGCTTTGAAGAAAATCCTCAGGGGTTCCCTGCTGATCCATCTTTCAGATGAAATTCGAGCAAGCCAGTTCAATAGTAGCCGCTCCCACACCAACAAATTTTTGGTTCCCACTATAAAATTAAACACACACTTTCATTCTTTTTCCCTAAAACCCTTCGGGAATGGAATTCTCTCCCCAAGGACTCTGACTTGATTAGAAATTTGACCGCTCCTCGAGTTAAACTTATTTAAACGCTTCTTTTTCAAACTCTCCCCATTTGGCGATAATTTGTCGTTTTTTTTCTTTTAACTTTGTTTCTCTCCTGTTTCTCAATAATGGTCCATTAAGTTGCCTGTTCATATGTTTTTTTTTTGCAATCCTTGACTGTTTTTCTCGTGCATGTGTGTTATATTTGCATTTAAATCGCAAATTTCAAATTCAAATACAAATGCTTTCCATGTTCCAAGATTTGACCTTCGAACTCATTCCTTTCCGCAATCGCATATCTTCTTTCGCAGGAGCACTCAGCGAGACAGGCATGCGTGGCGGTGCCTTTGAGATGTTGAACATCCGTCAGGATCTGGTCGATTTTCAGGGAATCGTAGCCAGCAATCTGAAGTTCTGTCCGAATTCAGCCGGACAGGTAGGAGTCCACCGATTTTGTGATCCTTTTGACACAATTGTTTGCCAAACAGGTGTTAGGTTAAAGTTTCTTTTCTACCATTGGTACCACGTGATTCTAGATGCTTGTATGTACGGGTCTAAGTTGTTCAGTAATAGTTGAACGAATCGAAGTTATTCAGTCCCAAAGTACACGAAATTTACCTTTTTTGGAGACTCTTGGGCCTCTTGGGGTTGATTGTTGTGTCTGTACAGCACCCCATTTTTGGAGGAAGATGGGTTCTTCTCAGTAAACTCCATCGAAAACATTCAGTGGGCAAATGCGCTCCGCAACCCCAATTTTCAGATTTCGACACCCAGAAATCCCCGAGTTGAATGCCAGAAAATTCCAATCGGACGATTTTTCAGCCTTTTCTGATTTCAGTCTTTTGGTTGCCAAGCGGCTGAAATGCGTGTGTCTTGTATGATCATGGACTGCTGCATTCAGCAATTGCCGATTGACAAAAAACTGGATACAAAAAGGTCCCCCTCATACCAACAATACCACCAAAATTCACAAAATCAGCCATTTTGGTGCTCGCCTTCTGGAGAACACCGTTTTACCAAAAAAAAAAATTGAATACATTTTTTTTTCATTTTTTTTATCATTCTTTTTATGAGAGAGCCACCCAGTTATCCCTTCTTCCAAACATTTATGTGGTCATCAGACGGGTGGAATAAACCAGTCATTTTTAGATTCACTTCTTTCATCTGAGGGGTTTTATCCTCTGGGCTTTCTTGTATGTGCCCGTCCGTGACGCTTTTTAGTACAGACCTCAAAGTAACTCTTTTTCCACTCCCATCTCTCCATGCACGCACAGATAACGATTGAAGTGTTAACGAATCCACCGGCAGTTGGAGACGAATCGTTTGAGAAATACCAGGAGGAGATCAACGAAAGATTGAACTCTTTTCGGAGGAATCTCAAAAGGGCAAGCAGAGTGTTGGGTAGTCTTCCCAACATGACCGTCAACCAGGTCGAGGCGACACCGTTCCTGTTTCCTCACGTAAGCCCCGATACGTTCCGAGGTTTCATGGGTTTTTCTCATTTAACTGTAGCTTCGGAATTTTTTCTTTCTTTTTACTCTTATTCAGGCGGCAGAAATTAAAGAGCCAGATTTCAACAGAGCCTTCTGGAGGTGTCATATTTCGACCTTTTTTTTGTCAGATCTTTAATTTCTGCAGCAATTAGTTTTGGAGAAAATCCGATTGTCGAAATTTTTGCATGCATGGGACAGGTAATTCCGTCTCCACTGTACAGAGCAAAAATCAGGATTCCAAGCGATTTTGGAAAACAATTTTCTGGGGCTTTTTGTAGATTTTTCCAAGGGTTCCCAAGGCCTTATTAACTGCCAGAAAGCGGCATCCATGACCATAAAAATGGGGGATGGGAGAGGACTGTTTACCTGTTAAAAGACCATGATCATTTTTCACTGCGTCAATTCTTTCAGGTCACCCTGTCTTTTGAAGAGGATGATTCTCCTGGTATGGACTACGTGAACGGACTGCAGAAGGAACAGGGTGTTATGGTTATGCCAGGAGAGCTGTACAATGTCGAAAAGGGGAAACTGTTCTTCCGGTGAGTGAGACGTTTTGGCTTCTTCATTTCTCGCTATCTCCCAGTCTGGCGCCCACCCCCACCGTCCCTCCAATTCTATCTCACCCTACCAATCTAGCTCCCACCCTCCCTTAGACTCTCTCCCAGGCACCTCCCTATAACTTCCTTCCTCCCTCCCGTCCTCACTTCTGTCTCCTCTCATTCTTCCTGCCCATCACCCTCAGACCCTCTCAATCATCCCATTTGCAGCGTTCCCACAGGGCCAGTTTCGCACAAGAGCAAAACGACAAATGAAAAAAGTCGGTCTCCAGCAACCATCCAAGAACACTCCCAACTTCGTTTGAAATCCCAGTTTCGGCTATTGAATAAACCTGAGGAGTAACTCCCGAAATAATGGCAAAAAACCTACCTCATGCTCTTCGGCCAAGGGGTTATTGGACCCCTACAGAGGAGTTGTTCCCTTTATCCAATCGGATGTCAAGGTTGTACAACGGGGTAACGGGGTCAATCTTGTCTCTTCTGGTCCTGATGACCCATCAAGAAGTGGCCACGTAGACCTGATAATGCCACTGTGGATAGACTGTAACATCCTCGGATGTGGTGCCATAGACTTTTTCCGATTTCAGAGACACTAGGCGTGAGACAACTAAATCTGAAGGGTTCAGGGGTTCCACTGTGGCCCAAAAAGCCATTTTAGCAATAAATTGGTTCCCCACGACTGGATTCATTACTGTGCTGAGAACTCGCTGACATTGCTATTTTTTATTTTTGGTGATTCTCCTACTTTTACTAATCGAGTAAATTCCCCGACTTTTGCAGTTTCTTAAGCCGCGACAGAATAGACAGATATTTTGCATCAGACAATTTTAGTTTGTCTTTCAAAACAGATTTGCAGTTGCAACAGTTGGCAATGGTCAATGCTCTAAAGTTCTCCTTTGCACATCGTTGCAAGTGACAATCTGTTTTGGACAGGCGATCCAAAAAAGTCTGAGGCAAACAATCCGTGTCCATTCCGAAGCGGCTCTAGACACTCTCAGCGACAGAATACAGACGGAGGCGATATAAGATCAACCTGTTCTGCAAGACTAATGAGTCTTTTTCTCCCAGACTATAATTATCCACACATCATCCATTTTTCTTTAATCTCCACAGGTTGTTCCTGATGGTACCTGACAGCATAATGCAGGATGCCCTTAGAAGGATTAAGGATTTTCATCTATCCTTCATCGAAAGATATCAATACAAATAGAACAATCGACTTGTTTCCAGTAATTTGACTGCAAAACCAGAACAACGGGGGCGCTAGGCAAAATTTTATTTTTGGAAAGAGGTGAAATTTGAATATTTCGGTGAATTTCTTCCTTCTCTAGGTGGGCATCGCCCCCCGCGCTCCCCCTACAATTTGCTCCCCAGCACTGCTTGTTTCACTTAATCCTGACACAAATCCACCACCATACAGATGAAGGAAGCTTCCCTGCAGAGGGTAATTTCTCCATGCCTGTGGGACAGAGGGTAAAGTTTCTGCTGGCGAAAGCTTTCTGGAAGAAGGGGGCAGAGGGGCACTAGAAGGTAACTTTTTGGCTGGGGTTTCAGGGTGCCTGATGGCATAATCTATCTTCTTTTTTGCTTCACTAACATGGGTGAAAAGGGTCACAGGAAAGCCGACCACGAGATCAAATCGAGTTTAGTTTAGTTTCCAAAAAATATACGGGGTACAAATTTGGGTTGCAGTTCGGAATACCTGCCGACATTTGAAAAAGCTTAACTGGACGAGTTTTCTCACACGCTCAAGGCCAAAATGGGATAGGAAGATGAGGACATTGTAGGTAGGGCAGGATAGGTTCGGAAAGGTGTGTTAGGATAGGTTAGGTCAGGTTAGGTTACGTTTAGTTGGCTTTTAGTATATCAGAGAGCAATGGTGAAAACTCGTTCAGTTCAATGTCAGCAGGAATTCCGAACTGTTACCAAAATTTGTACATTTCTGCACGTGGGAAGAAAAACACCCGCTAAACTCAATGGTCACGTTTGCAAGGTTTCACCCAGAGTTTGGGAACACTCATTCAACTCCAGCAGGCCAGCTTTGCAAAATCTTTTTCCTCACCTCTTCCGCATGATGGCCCAACCAGCGTTCCTTCCTGCAATGACATTTTGGTGAACACCGAGACAGAAATGCAAACAGAAAAATCATTTCTGTTCATCAGTTGTTGGATGGCAAATTCATAACACAACACTGTACCGGCAGGCAACTTCAAATAGTAAGTGTTCCATACAACAACAATGTTCCCGTGGACAACTTCAAATCACAACACTTTAACATCAGGCAATTAAGTTGCAAACTATGCCAGTGGCAAGATTCAATGTTTGTCAACTATGTTGGAAAATCGGATTAAATAAAGACAAATCTTAATTCCCATACCACATGCTTGATAATTCGTAACAGAGACCAAAGAAGTGGCTATCACTGAGGCAGGGTTGCCAGCCATTTCCAAGATCTCAATTCCCTGACTTTTCCAGGTCCGTTGCCAGGAAATTCCAGGCCCTTTTCTGGCCCAATGTCTCATAAAACTGTAAATTTTCAGCATTTTCCTGAAAGAATGCCAAGAATTCCACAGCTTGATGAAAACCATTCATTTTGAAAAAAGGAGCAAAAAACATTTTGACAAAAATTGGCTCGAATGTTCAAAAACGGAGGCTCAAACTGAGGAACTTGACTGGAAAATTCCCTTTTGGCATTTCGATTTCCCTGACTTTTTTACAGGTTTGGCAGCAAAAGCCCCTGAAATCCCTGACTTTTCCAGGTTCTTTTTTCAAATTCCCTGACTTTTCCAGGTTTTCCAGGTCGCTGGCAACCCTGCAATTTTAAGGCCCTTTTTGAGGTTCAAATGCTTTCACAAAAAATCTTTTCTTTTATGTGCCAATTTCAAGGCCCTTTTTGAGGTTCAAATGCTTTCACAAAAAACCTTTTCTTTTATGTGCCAATTTCAAGGCCCTTTTTGAGGTTCAAATGCTTTCACAAAAATCTTTTCTTTCAATGCCAATTTTAAGGCCCTTTTTGAGGTTCAAATGCTTTCACAAAAAATCATTTCTTTTATGTGCCAATTTCAAGGCCCTTTTTGAGGTTCAAATGCTTTCACAAAAATCTTTTCTTTTATGTGCCAATTTTAAGGCCCTTTTTGAAGTTTAAATGCTTTCACGAAAAATCTTTTCTTTTATGTGCCAATTTCAAGGCCCTTTTTGAGGTTCAAATGCTTTCACAAAAAACCTTTTCTTTTATGTGCCAATTTCAAGGCCCTTTTTGAGGTTCAAATGCTTTCACAAAAATCTTTTCTTTCAATGCCAATTTCAAGGCCCTTTTTGAGGTTCAAATGCTTTCACAAAAAATCATTTCTTTTATGTGCCAATTTCAAGGCCCTTTTTGAGGTTCAAATGCTTTCACAAAAAATCTTTTCTTTTATGTGCCAATTTCAAGGCCCTTTTTGAGGTTCAAATGCTTTCACAAAAAATCTTTTCTTTTATGTGCCAATTTTAAGGCCCTTTTTGAGGTTCAAATGCTTTCACAAAAAATCTTTTATTTTATGTGCCAATTTCAAGGCCCTTTTTGAGGTTCAAATGCTTTCACAAAAAATCTTTTCTTCCAAGTGCAATTTTAAGGCCCTTTTTGAAGTTTAAATGCTTTCACGAAAAATCTTTTCTTTTAAGTGCCAATTTCAAGGCCCTTTTTGAGGTTCAAATGTTTTCACAAAAAATCTTTTCTTTAATGTGCCAATTTTAAGGCCCTTTTTGAGGTTCAAATGCTTTCACAAAAAATCTTTTCTTTCAAGTGCCAATTTTAAGACCCTTTTTGAAGTTTAAATGCTATCACTAAAAATCTCTTCTTTTATGTGCCAATTTTAAGGCCCTTTTTGAGGTTCAAATGCTTTCACAAAAAATCTTTTCTTTTGTGCCAATTTTAAGGCCCTTTTTTAAGTTTAAATGCTTTCACGAAAAATCTTTTCTTTTTTTTCACGAAAAATCTTTTCTTTTAAGTGCCAATTTTAAGGCCCTTTTGAGGGTCAAATGCTTCTTTCTTTCTTTATTGCGCCCACGACTACCACACAGGGAGGAAGTCATGATCCCCCAAGTCCCTCGTGATACTGCTAAGCTGTCCGGAGGATTGCGAGTTCATGCGTAGAAGTTCACGCAGAGCCAGAAAACTGTAGTAATAGAGTAAAGAGCACGGAGGTAGCGGAACCACTAGCACCCGACCGTCATACTGAGAAAGAAGAGAAGAAGAGTTATTTAGAGAGTTGAACAGAGATAGAAGGATGAAGAAGGATGGGCGAGGAAGAAGAGGAAGATGGGACGGTCGAGGGAAAGAAGCAGAGATAAAGAAAGACAGAGATAGAGATCGATAGAAAGAGTGGAAAAATGGGAAAAAGAGGCATAGAGTGTCACAGTCATTCCTCCAGATCTTCTCCGCGCATGTCTTACGAGGGTGAAGACGGGCCCCCGGGCCTGTCCGAACCTGTTGATCTCAGGTCTCCCCCTCTCCCGATAGAAAGAAGGGAATCGTTGGAATGTGAAGTCAAGTGATATGCCTGTTATCTTTGTCCATCTACCAGGCAGTGGTTAGCTTTGGGATTAGCCTGAACATGTGCCTTGACACCGCTAGTTGAACGTTATTACTGTTTGGCGCCAGTCCGACCTGTAGGAGCAAATCTGCGGTCCTCCCACACCCAGCTGTGACTATCCCCAAGAGGTAACGACGATGGAGTTCCCGAGAAATAATTGACAATATCTCCCTCTTTTGAAGGACCTACAGGACCTGAATCAACTGGGTTGGTTCCGGAGCACACTGGCAGATCACATCTCGTACAATCAGAAAAACACTAGGAACAACTCCCTATTATGATGAGAGTGTTTGGAATTTGGAATATCTACTGAAACCGTTATAAACATGGCAGAACAATGCAAAGACTGGCGGGTCGGTTAGTGTGTGTGCCAGAAGTGCGATCCTCCGAGGCAAGAATGAAGAAAAATGTGGACTGAATACAGGTGCAAATGCTTTACCATGTGGCTCTGAACCAGAATAAGAGGAAAAATGTTCTCGTTTCGGCACGATCAGATACAGAAAAAGAAATAGTACCAGGGCACTGTGACCATTCGAATTCTATCATGGACAGTGGAAACAAAGAGATGGAATATTTGTCCATAAGAAATAGAGAGAGAGAGGAGAAGTTCACACGCCGGGAAGGGTCGGTGAAAAGATAAACCGTTACCGAAACGGACTGTGAAAGGCGTGATCACTACTGCTGACTGGTGGCGACAAAAGAGAGACGAGGCTATCGCACAACCAGTCCAGAGTTGGAAGTGGCCAAAAGCAAGAATGGTGGTGAAGAGAGAGACGAGGCTCTGAATACACCTGAAAGTGAAGAAGAGTGGCATTAGATTCTGATCACGAAGCGTCTAAGTGCGTTTTGCCTGTGGTAGCTATGTAATGTACCAAGAACTATCTAAGCCCATCTAACCTATGCCGTTGGCGGCGCTTGCAGTGCGTCTGAAGCAGTATGATGCCTAAGACACTCGACGATGTTGAGTAATCTATTCCCTTTATGAGTGTTCCCTCCTTGCTTCGACCTACCCGCCTTTGCTTCCACGTCACTGCTTCCTATACTGTCTGGATATTAGCCCAACGATCCGAGATTAGAAACAGGATACCGTATGAAGGCAATTGCGTCCATATGTCTGCATGGCCGCTTTGCACTGCCTCTTAGTTTCTTACACGTGCCTGAATGCCCGTTTCCCAATTCCCATACCCTCTAGTCAATTAAAAAGAGAAAGATTATGAAAAGAAAGGAATAATACAACCTTGTGTTTGGGATGTTCTTCCGGTGTCTTCTTCTTAAAGTCATTCCTTGCTTGCCCCCGTCTCAGTGATTGTTGTTTCTATGCTGACCCTCCAGAGTTACCGGTGTCTGCCGTATACTGACACCAGGGACCTCCGGGCTTCGAATCCACCGCATTATCGGCGTAGTTGCTCTGTTAGTAAGCCTATCTTTATCATCGGCAGCCCTTGACCGTTGAGTCGAACTTTCACCCATTGTCTGATGGTCATGACAATGGACAAGGAATGTATCTGGTGATCGATTGGGAGCACTTGACCAGAACTGAAGCATCTCCACAACTGAGCAGAGTTCCATGGGCAGGGGTGATAATGAAAGATCGAAACGTCAGCCGTGGTGAAATCGATACACTTCCCGATGCCCTTGTGTTCAATATCAATTTGCCTTCACATCCTTCCTCTTCTATCGCGCCGTTAGCGTCACCCAGGAGGCACCGCGTGGAGGGGGGTTGGACTTCTGCCTCCCCCTTTTGAGGGTCAAATGCTTTCACGATAAATCTGGGGGTTTTCTTGCAGTCAAAAAACGAAACAATCACCAGCATCTAAGCACCCGTGGGGTTGCAGATGTAGTTCAAAAGTGAAAAGGAGATAGAAAAACCACACGAATTTGAAATATAATCCACACTTTTAAAAGCATCAATCTTCATCACTTGACATAGCAATGTAATAATGCTCGTAATATAACTTCAACTTATGTCTCAGTTTGGTACAGCTGAATAAAAATTTGCATTAACAACCAGTTATTCTGGATGGCAAATGTAAAGCAAATTTGCAGCAAATTAAAAAACAAAAGAAAAAAAAAACAAATGACGGAACCAAATACGCAATGAGCAAATAGTCTCCACACGATGAATTTACTGAATTGAAAAGTCTGTCATTTTGAAAACACTAAAAGCCTGCTGTGTTCAAAGATTTCTGGCATTCAGCGTACTTTTCCAGGTGTCTCCAATCTTCGAATTCGAATGAGGCTTGACGTTGCGAAAACATCAGCAAAGTCAATGGTTGTGTTTTCCACTCTGAAATGCAAGTGGTCCACCATTTGTTCAAACGACCCCGGAAAGTGGGTAGACTTGGCTTTTTTATTGATGCAAATCATGGGACGCAACCCTGGGTCAAGTGTCCAAGCTTGTTTCACACGGCACTGACTGGTCACCAAGTGGGTCGGGTGGATCTGTCAGTGGGAGTAGAGCCACCACCTTCAAGCCAATTCGGACCGAAGCATTGCTTGCAGATTATCCAGCACTGGTTTTCTAAGAACATGATGTCGGTGTAGAGTTGTCAGCCAGCAGCCAGCCCAAACACCAACAACTTTCGACGTCACCGATGCATTTTCATCAATTTGCTGCATCCGGTCGGTTATCGTTCGATAACGACGGATGGGATTGTCCACTCCTTCAAAGGTGGATGTCTCCACCGCTCCGCATGAGGTGGAACAGTCGCTCAGTAAAGCTGATGGAAGTCGAATGTTGTCGATGTTTAGTCTGGTTGAGAACACATCATCAATCTCATAGAGACTTGGTTAAGTTGTTTAGCCCACCTGAGGGCATGCTTCCACTCCTTTTTATCCTTAGCACGATTTTGAAGGAGCGGGAGGGGTGGAGTGGGACAGATAAATAATTTTGGACCCAGAAACTTCCAGAACTCCAAAGGAGCCACAGCGTGCAAATGTTCAAAAAACCCATCCCAGCTTGTATGAATCATTGTTTTTAAGTGACCATAAGATTGGAGAGCCTCGCAGATGTATTTGTCGAATCGCTCCATTGTGATGTCAGAGGTCAGGAAACGTGGAACGTGGGGCTCCGATCGATTAAATTGACAAACACTATTCGACGCTATAACCTACAGAGGTTCATTTTGCAGTCTGGCTCGAGCCATTTTTTTCTGCCTGGAGGGACCCATGGGTGCCTCCGTGTGCAGAAATTGTCCACCAAGCACCATTTGATGCACAAAATGAAGACATGTTAAACGAACGGGAAACGGCTTTCTGTTCGTGGTGCACTTGAAGAAAAAAAAATCATGATCCAGTTGTCACGTACAGACAAAAAACAAAACTGCCATGTGGCTACTGCACTGAAAGAACAAGGTCACAAAAAAACACAGCACAAAAATGAGATGGGACACCAAATTGCATGTTTCTAGGAATCTGGGCAAAAAAAACAAAAACACAAAAAGAAACGCAAAGAAACAAAACGCGATATCACAGTCAATTATTAATTCAGACGACCCTTTGCAAAAGTCCTTCCGAACAGTTAAAAGCCACGCCCAAACTGTTCGAAAGAAAAGAAAACTGCCCCAAACAACAGGGCCAACGATGACACCACGGCTTCCCAATTGGTTAAAAACAGCCAGTTTTTGTGGTTAGGCCTGGAAATACGGGGCCGATTATTGTCCGTCAAGGCGAGGAAATGAAAAAGGTTTGCCTGAAAACTTTTCGAAGGGAGAATTTCAGGGGGAAACTTGCCCAAGAAATGAAACCCAAAAGAAAGACACTGTGCGAACAAGTGCGTTTTTTGATTCCAAAGGTGCATCCCGAGACACTCATCAGCATGATTGAATTAACATGATCTGAGAATGGCATCTGGTAAACCTTCACAATAGTTGTGTTTAGCTGTCATGCTCCCAAGGTGATTTTGACAGGCCTCCAATCAGGAGAAAATCCTGAAATTCTCCTTTGAAACAGGAGAAAGTTTGGAATAGCGGGGGAAATAGATTTTGGAAAGGTCCATCATTCAAGGAACACATTATGAGGAAAAAACAACGATTAAAGGCCTGCATCGCCACACTCCATCACGCAGAACATAGTTTCCACAGAGCAGGTGCTTTGAAAATTTCCTCCCAAAAAAACAAGGAAGCAAAGAATTTTGGCAAACCCCATTTTCTGCCAAGGAAAAGATCAAGTCATCCTAAGCCAGAGATGGCCACAACTTCCCTTTCTACCATGCGAAAACGACTGTCCACTCGGGACAAAGGAACCGTGTGCCTTAGAAAATGAACTTTTCACCTCTAAAATGGGACTTACCACATCGAAAGAATGGACTTACTACCCCTGAAAAAGGGACTTCCCTCGTCGGTGAAAAGGACTTACAACATCTGAAAATGGGACTTCTCTCCTCGGTAAAAAGGACCTACCACCACTGAAAAGGGACTTTCGACCTCGAAAGAAGGTTCTTACCACCTCTGAAAAAGGGGCTTCCCACCTCGCAAAAAAGGGATTTACCACCTCGAAAGACAGGACTTAACACCTCTGAAAAAGGGACTTCCCACCTCATAAAATAGGGACTTACCACCTCGAAAGACAGACCTACCACCTCTGAAAAGGGACTTTCCACCTCTGAAAAGGGACTTTCCACCTCTGAAAAAAGGACTTCCCACCTTGAAAGAAGGTACTTACCATCTCTGAAAAAGGGGCTTCCCTCCTTGGTAAAAAGGGTTCCCCACCTCTGAAAAGGGACTTCCCACCTCGAAAACAAGGACTTTCCACCTCGACAGAAAGGCCTTTCCACCTCTGAAAAAGGGACTTCCCACCTTGAAAGAAGGTACTTACCATCTCTGAAAAAGGGGCTTCCCTCCTTGGTAAAAGGGTTCCCCACCTCTGAAAAGGGACTTCCCACCTCGAAAACAAGGACTTTCCACCTCGACAGAAAGGCCTTTCCACCTCTGAAAAAAGGACTTCCCACCTTGAAAGAAGGTACTTACCATCTCTGAAAAAGGGGCTTCCCTCCTTGGTAAAAGGGTTCCCCACCTCTGAAAAGGGACTTCCCACCTCGAAAACAAGGACTTTCCACCTCGACAGAAAGGCCTTTCCACCTCTGAAAAAGGGACTTCCCACCTTGAAAGAAGGTACTTACCATCTCTGAAAAAGGGGCTTCCCTCCTTGGTAAAAAGGGTTCCCCACCTCTGAAAAGGGACTTCCCACCTCGAAAACAAGGACTTTCCACCTCGACAGAAAGGCCTTTCCACCTCTGAAAAAAGGACTTCCCACCTTGAAAGAAGGTACTTACCATCTCTGAAAAAGGGGCTTCCCTCCTTGGTAAAAAGGGTTCCCCACCTCTGAAAAGGGACTTCCCACCTCGAAAACAAGGACTTTCCACCTCGACAGAAAGGCCTTTCCACCTCTGAAAAAGGGACTTCCAACCTCAGAAAAAAGGAGGACTTTGCTTTTAAAAATCAATTTTCTACCTTGAAAAAGGGACTTCGTGCTGACAAAAAGGGACATCCTTGAACGAGGGACCTTGTGCCTCGAAGAGGGGACTTTAAACCTCCGTCATGGGACCACTTGATCCCAGCATGAAACATGGGATGTGAAGTGAAAGGGTCGCAACACAATGAACAATATACTTTTCACATTTTCCAAATATATTAGATAAGTACAACAAATTATGTCTTTTATTTCGTACATTGTTACAGATTACTACAATGATAATTTTCCATGGGTTGGGGCAAAAGCACAAATCTCAAAATTTACAAAACACAAATTAGGCGCAGTCAGCTTACGTTCCGTTAAAACATCCAAAATGCGTACGGAAATAACAAACAAGCGACGGTAAAAACGGACGAATCGCAAAATGCAAGCAAGCTCAGACGCGTTGCGTACACAAATTACACGCACAGACAAGCGAACAGCAAAAGCAAACGCAGTGAAAATATAAAATTGAGACAACAATTGGTTCAGGTTGGATGATTGAGATAAGATGGACGAAAGCGGAAAACACAATTCACGACTGAAAAAGCACTCTCCACTCATCACACAGAGTGGCAGGGTTGGATAAAGTTCAATGGCGGCATTGGTAGGCAGAATACATTTGGTCGATATTCTAGTTTGGTGCACAGTCACATTAATTGTGGCCAAATTCCTGAAAATGTGTAGTTTGTGGCAAGATGCAATAAAATAAAATATCTACCTCGGAGCGAGTAACATCTCGCTTGTTCAAAATCATGCCAGAAAAATCAAATCTCCCGAATACTGTGATTGTAATAATTATTTTTTGTGAATGAAAATAAAATAAAATTTCCCATTTAACATGTCTGCAGGAGGAAACCCCCCAAAGCTGCACAAAAACTACTCCCGATTGTTCGGAACCAAAATGATAACCCCCAACTCATAATTATTGCATAGATTAAAAAAAATCAGTCACAAGCACAAAACTCACAATAATACAGAAAATTGCATCCTGAAAACTCATAAAAATTAGAATCCTCAAAAGAAAATTGGCCAGGATTTTCCATGCTGTGTCTGGACTCAATGCTCTACGGAGGCTCAATGCTATGCCAAGGATTTATGCTATACTGAGGCTTGAGGCTATTCCGAAGCTCAACACCACGCCAAGGCTCAATGCTATGTCTGGGATCAATGATATGCCAAGGCTTAACGTTATGGCGGGGCTCAATGCCAAGCCAAGGCTCAACGTTATGCCGAGGCTCAATGCCATGCCAAGGCTCAACGTTATGCTGAGGCTCAATGCTTGCCAAGGCTCAACATTATGCCGGGGTTCAATGCCGTGCTAAGGCTCAATGCCATGCCAAGGGCCAACATTATGGCGAGGCTCAATGCCATGCCAAGGCTCAACGTTATGCCGGGGCTCAATGCCATGCTCATCAATGTGATCTTTATTCCCACTTGTTGTGGGAAGGTGTGGCAAGGTGCGGAGATATCGACATAATAACCCGTGGTGGGTTGTGACCATGAATAAATAACCGTTCAACACTCGTGGTGACATCCCACTTTCCAAATCAATGAAACGTGGGCAAAGAAGACTAGGGATGCCTATTGATGGCAAAGGGATGGAATTGAGGAAGGTTGGGGAGGGGTGTTATCAAAAGTAGAAATCGGCAGGTAGGCTTTCACAGTTTGTTTGCTTATGGTCAGTCCTGGAGAGAGTTTGTATGGTTTGTCGTGGATTCCGTAGTGTAGATCATGGGTAGTCTTTCTTTGTCGGAAGAGACAAAGATGGAGCTCTGGAGGAGTGAGATCTTCTTTCGATGAAACGGCGGAGACTTTCCTGGTTCAACAGAGGACCGGGACTTTTCTGAAATGAAAAATACATCATGCGGAAATGCAGAAATTGCAAAGAGAAGCCTAATCTTAATCAAGCGAAGAACAAAATTCATGTCAAGGTGTGGAAATGTGGAGATCGCATGTTCACAGAACAAAATTTTTTTCTGACGTGACACTATTCAAATCTCCTAACCAAATTGACGGCGTAAAGTTTCAGGGGTGTTATGTCACGTCACTCCCTTGCCGACAACGACCGAACTCCAGAAATGTATGAAGACTGAATGTCAACATCCAAAAGGAGTTCGTCAAAGAGGGCAGGGCTTCCACAGTGCCTTCCTTTTGAAAAATAGTAAAAAGAAACTGTGATGCAGTGCTAAAAAGTGCACTAAATAGGAACTTTTTCACTGGAAAAGAAACTGATAATCACTGATTTGAAAATGTGTCAAAATCAACAGAAACCAGAAAACCCCAATTGCCCATTTCCCATGATTTCCCACAATTTTCCCATTGCCCATTATTTTCTTGTGCCAAAAGAAAATGTGTCAAAATCAACAGAAACCAGAAAACCCAAAATAGCCGATTTCCAAATTGAAACACATGCATCCGCTTCTACAATATCTCTCAGCAAAACGGCATCACATTCCCAATCCATTCCGTCCGTTCAATGCCAGTCAACTAACCATTTGAAACCATTCGGCTTCCAAACACTTGCTTGCACTTGGTCGCAGGCATGGATCGGTGACTAAGAGTCGATTGACGAACGACTTTGCTTCATCAGAGACACGAGAGAAATGCCTCTCCAAATAGGAGAAGTCGTTTCGGCAGATATTCGAAATGGTTTCCTCGGTGGATTCGTCGAGAAATGGTGAGAGACCACTGGAAGTGAGACAATGAGAGATGAGAGAGGGTGGAGAGTGAGAGGGAGGAGAGAGAGCGAAGGGGAGAGAGAGGGAGGGAGGGAAGGAGAGGTAGGGAAGGGAGAGGGGGAGGGAGAGAGCGAGCGAGGGGGAAAAGGGAGGGAGAGAGACGGAGAACGCATGAATTTTGATGTGCAGCGAAGAATGGTTAGCAGTGTGATGAGAACAGAAGTTCAGCATTGGCGTATTGCTCTCGGCGAAAGTCTGAAAATCCTACCAGAAATGACATTCACAAAATTTGTCCAAAAAAACTGACAGAAAAAAGAATTACATTGCAAACAGATGAGATACTGACTTCGGAGTGACAACTGCACCAAAAATGGAGGCAAGAACATACAGTGTTTCCCAAAAGTCTTTCGCTATAGCAAAAAACAAAATTTGCCATTTTTTATCACATTGTTTGTGAGATACGAACATCTTTCTATACATTTCATCGGAACTAATGTGCATGCACAACGGCAAGAAAAAGAAAATTACTCATGCCACAAATATCTGCCGGTTTTTCAATTCGCAGAGAAAACTGGGAGAATTTCGACGGTTTCAGATTCCAGAAATCGGATTTTGTTGCGTGGAAACTGGGAATGACATGCATCATATCAGCGATGGAACACCAATTTCGATGGTTTGGAGGTTTCCCCGGAAATCCGAAGAAAAGACACCATACGTGGTACAATTCATTTTCTCGCTGATGTACACAAAAATTTAAATCTGCTGCTTTTTATCGTATTTTTAAGAATTTTAAGCTTTTTCTAGCTCTACGCATGAATGTCACCGCTTTATTTGGGACTACAATTTCCGATTTCTGCCTTGACATCCGTGGTGAGCGAGGGAACAAGTTTCTAGATCACAAAATAAATGTGATAAAACTGCAAATGTACAGTTGTTTCAACAATTTTATTGCATATACAGGGTATCCCAAAAGTCTTTGGCCATAGGGTAAACGTAAATTTGTTGTTTTTATCATATTTTGTGATCTGAAAATTTTTCCAGCTCTGACCATGGATGTCAAGACTTTAATCGGAAACTTTAGCATCGAATAAAGTGGTGACTTCCGTAGTGGGAGCTAGAAAAAGTCACAAATCACGAAATATGAAAAAAAAAAAAAACAGATAATTAAGTTTTTTGGTGTGGCCAAATACTTTATGCATCCCTGAATGTGCACATGTTGTTACAATTCTGTGTCGTCATCCGTGGTTTGAGTTAGAAAAGGTTTGAGATCACAAAATTTCACAAAAACAGCAAATTTACGTTTTTCCTACGGCCAAAGATTTTTGGGCTACCCTGTATTTTAGAAAAAACATTAGATTTTTTTCTTCTTCATGTGGTTGGACAACAAAGGAAAAACTTTGGTGCTAAATTTTCGCCGCGAAATCAAAAATATCATTGACTACCGAAACTGCATTTAAACTGCATGTGCAGTTCCATTAAGTTTCCCGGCACTGTACATTTTTTCCAAGAGCCAAAGACTCTTGGGCTAGAAGAAAAAAAATGGGTGCACAGAGAAGTGTGTTCTCGTGGGATTGTTGGCGTGTAAAAGCCGAATTAGGCAAGTGACTTCCGGAAGTGAGAAATGATCACGAGACAAAAGAAAATCAAACGAATAAGCCATGCCCAGGCTTGTCATCACACACCTGGTGCAGGAACCCAGCTACGTGCATCAGACGTGGAAATTGAGGCAAGGGATGGCACGACCACGAGAATGCATGGCAAAACACTGCAAGTGAAAACCCAGTTTTACACGTCGTTGGCATGTCACTCAATGGGCGTATGCATCAACTTCCAACGGAAGCTCTGTACCTTTGACAGAGTCTGACTTGGGAAAAAATACAGCGGAAATAAAGCAAAAAAAAGGTACTCATTTTGCGAAATAAACGAGGGATTTTGTGAAATAAACGAACAATTTTGAGTAATAAACGAGGAATTTGCGAAACAAACGAGAAATTTGCGAAATTAGCAAGGAAATTGCGAAATAAATGAGGAATTTTGGGAAATAAACGAGAGATTTGCGAAATAAACTAGGAATTTTGTGAAATAAACGAGGGCTATGAAGGAACATACCTCAGGAAAACGTACACAAATACTCCGACTGACCACATATCACAACCGGCCGTGACCAGCTCGACCAGATGACGCCTTGTTAACGAGGTTTTCGACGAAGTTGCCTGCAGAAGCAATTCCGGCGGGATAAATTCCAAATCAAACTGATCGTGAAGTGATACCACAGCATCCGTATGGAAGACCCCGTTGTTATTCCGGGGAACATCGGAATCCGGAGAGGATGGGGAGGGGCAGGAGAGGACAGGCCGTGGGGATGGTGGTGTCAATGGTGCCAGACGCATGGCGGAGCCGAAATCGATCAACTTCAAAATTGGCGGAACGGTTTTCAGGTCAACGAGGCAGTTTTCAGGCTAGAAAATAAAAAAAAAGTAATTTACATACGCAAGTCTTTGGCGTAACAATCGGCGGTGCAATGCACCTGGGTCCCGCAAGGTGCAGGGGCCCCGAAATACCAGCTGTGAAAGGGCCCACAGCGTGAAAAAATACAACACCAAAAGAAACCCTGAAAACCGAACCAAAACAAAAACATTCTCTTCTTTTTTTAGAATATTCAAGCATTCATTTGATTTTTGAAGCAAAACAAAAAATTGGGTAGGGACACCTGTGCTGTACTCGCTTGCTCAGTGCTTGAGCTTGACGATTCTGGCAACTATACTTGGGCATAACCCATTTCTTGTTTGTGCCACTGGGAAAAAAATTGAGAAAAATTGTTTGGGTCCGGTCGGGGGGCCGGGTGGCCCACGAAAAAAGTCTGCACCTGGATCCACGGGAGCGGTGTTCGCCACTGACATAAGTGCAAGGGCACGACCGCTGCTTGTGCATACTGACAACAAATTTGACAACTAGAGGTTCCTTAGACAAATTTCAGGAGAAAATGTGCGTGACTGCCAGTCACATCTGTGACTGCCATGTTATGCCGTACCTGACTGGGGAAACAATGGAAGGCATGGACCTTCAAGATATTTTGACATGTCCTACTTGTGGAAAAGTGGAAAATCTGTGGATTGGGTTCCCATGCCAATTTGACATACCTAACTGGGGGAAAGAATGAAAAAAAAAAAACATGACATCTGCAATTTGACGCAACCAACTGGAGGACGGGTAGACGAGGGTTTCTGAGGCGGGCCCCCGGCTTTTTGCCTCACTCATTGAACCGGAGGGATCATGTGATATGACCCTACCTCCATCAATACGAACCACCTAACTGGTGAAACAATGGAAAATCTTCCACTTCCATGAAGAATTGGTAAAACTAAATTCTCATGGGGAAAAAAACCTTTTTCCCTTGTCAAAACCTAACAAGGGAAACGACCTATGGATTCAAAATAAGAGCCCACAGTAAATAGACAAAAAAGAAAGAGAAATGTGGAGACAAAGGCCATTTGATCCGACACACCAGCGGAACAGGGCAAACCTGTTCCCTCCATTATTCGACTAGAATGTGTTTTCTAGGTAAAAATAAATTTCAGCACCAGCCATGGGCAATGAATTCCAGTCACCACTACTTCATCGGTTGATAGTGAGCCTACCGCACTTGTGTCAACAATCGGTGAACAAGAAAGATGGTATGTATGTATAGGACCTTGATTTACCTTGATGTCCAAATGAACGACATAGCAGTGGTCGTGCATGTATGCCAAAGCAGTCAATAAGTCGGACGTATATCTGATCACATCTGACTCTGTATAGCCCTCCCTGCAACTGGCAGCAAATTCCAAAACCGGACCACCTTCAATGCTGAAAGATAAGCGAAACAAACAACAAAATCAACACAACAAAACTGGGACCCATAAATCGTCTGCCTTATTGATGCTTAGAGAGGATCCAGTGCAGGGCACGAAGATTTGTGATGAAAGCAGAGCAATGTTTCCACGATGTTTCCTTCGAATGGCTGGCAGTCTTTAAAGTTGAGGGCACAACCCTTTGGACAGATCTTCTTCAAGCTGTAAGGAGGTGTTCATGAAAGATTGGCAGGACCTGTGCTGAGAGGTCCACCTTTTCCTTCAGGGTTGGGAAAACTTCACAATTGTGTTCGGTCTTTTTCCTTTTTTCTTGAAGGCAACCAAATCTGATGTAACCCTTACAGCATATTGCTTTTTGTCAAACTGCTGGTTGGTGTCCGCCTGGTGCCTATCATCAACCTACCGCTTGCTGTCTCGCTTATAAGGCCCGGAGAAGATCCCCAAGGTTCACTTCTCTACATGCAACCACTGATTCTTAAGTCCACCCCAGGAATGACCACTTATGTAACTCACACTATTCACGGGAGAAAAGTAATCCCAGAGACTGAGCGTGGACGGGAAACGGTCCACTTTCCATGTGTGATTTAGGAATGATTACGGCCACAGGATGTGGACAAACAGGATAAGCAAACCAACCAACCATTCGAGGACAATTGACAGCATTGACGAGCCTGATGTCTTGTAAACATCCAAAACCTCAACGACATGCAAACAGTTGCAACACTCCTTCAGAAGTTGAAACTCTTCCAAGATGACGGCGTTGTCCACCTTGGCCGATGCGGAGAACTGCTTGACGGCCACTTTTGTGTTCAGCTGACGATCAAAGCGGCAGTAGACGGTCGAAAAACGGCCCTGGCCAAGCAGGTTCGTGTCAGGCGCCAAGGGAGTATACTGTAAAGAAACATTGAGAGCAGATTTGAGCAGTTTTCCCTTAGTTTCAGGGCTTGCAAAGTGTTAGCAATTTGCATACAGCTCGAAACCACTAATCAAGAACAATGAAGGCCCGCCCAAAACCAAGCTCCCTTCGCCATGCAACTGCACTTCGGGCACGTGAGAATTTTACAAATTATACAGAGTTTCTAAATATATCTAGATTTTTTAGGTCTCATCCAAACACTCCCCCACAAACAAGCAGCAGGAAACAGATGTTTTTTTTTCAGCAGATCAGATTTTGTCAGATTTCAGACGACAAGTTTTCAAACCAAATTGTCTCTCGGCAGACTTAACAATATTGTAGGCACCTACATGAGCTCAACTTGAGTGCTACACTTCAAAAATTTAAAACTCAATTTGCGTAATGCTCATGCCTTAAAATGTTACGCTCTATTTGCATAATGCTCAACACCTTTTATTGAGGGGGGGGGGCACCTGAAATCGCAAACTTTTTTATTTGTTCCTCGATTTTGCGGCTGAACCGCGCATGCATTTTGACCATTCTCCGCCAAAAGCGTAAAAAATCTAGGCTTTTCTGGAATGGCATTGAAATAACTTGAAATTGAGAGGCAAATTGAAAAATCCGGCCCCGTCAATCCATTTGTAACACCTTTTTACACAAGTATGTCAAATTTCAGCCTTCTAGCATAAACAACAGCCAAGATAGAAGGGTCAGAAGGTTACCGTGAGTGAAAAAATCCAAAAGCGGTAAAAATACGTTTGAAAATAAGTGATATTTTGATGAAATGCTGAAAAAGCATGCAATGAATTTGGATTGCAAACTGAAATTTGCTCTTGTGAAGCCATTTCTCAACGGATTTTGATGATTTTTGGACCAAAATGCTCAGAAAACATCAAAGTATCATGGTAAAAGCATTTGCAATATGAGAAATTTTCCTTTTTTTTCACCTTTTCTGAGGTGCCCCCCCTTTAAAACATATCCCTCTGCTGACCTTTTTTTCAACAATGATGTGACATGCTTGAAACATCTCAGGTCAATCGACAGAACGAGCTTTTTTGCTCAACTTGCAATGCTCACATCTTAACCAGTCAACGGGAATATTTTCGAAACTGAACTACCCTCAAAAAGTCAGTTTTTTTTATTCAATTCCGAAGGAAAGGATGGCCATCGGATATATTTTTTACTCCTGACTGTACCAATATATTTCAACATAAAATTTGCGCAAAGAGCTTGCTGTGTGTTTAGCTGCTGGAGGGGTTGCAGGTATATATTTATGACCATTCAAAGTGATGGCTGTTGTTAGGCCCGACCAAAAACCATGTTGTACCTAATTTTGTTTTGGTCACACTTCAAAACCAAAATTCTGCATTCGTATTTTTTTGTCCGGACTGCTGATTTCCTGTTCACAATTCCACTCTCTGAGCAGGTATAGAAACCCAATTGACAAATGCCAACGATGTGTCCTCCTCTACCCTACCCTCACCCTCCTTGCGGTCAACACCCCCAATAGGATCAGTCATATCTTCAAAAAATAAAATGATTTACCTCTCAAGGCAAAGCTCCAAAATTTATTGACGCGTAATTGGTCGCAGCTTTATCTCCCTCACCAGAAAAAGAATGAGATCACCAATTCCCAGAGGTTTTTCACTGCAAACAAATCTTATGCAGGATGTTCCAAGATGCTGCTCCCATTTGAATTCATCCCGTTGAAGATGGTTGTATTCAGACAAATTCCCCATTTGGCTGTTTTTGGTTTGCAATGACGTCTACCATGATAGGTGAAAAACACAACGGTATTGAACCCTGGATATCAGTTCACAAACCAGATTGTGCGTAATGCATCATTCATGGCATGGGTGAAAACAACAGAACAACTAACATGTCACCGGGCAGTGGGCAGGAACTCTGAGACACCCCATTGTCGAAGTTGCAGGGGAGCCAATATTCAATGCAGGTAGAAACTGCCTACAAACATGGGAGAACAGCACTCAACTTATTGTGTGTTGACAAATGATATGCTTGGACACGCTGCATGCAGAAGAATATGTTCATCCAAGATGGGTGCGGCACTCTGCATGGGTTCGTCAAGGAGAACATGACCTTCCTTTCACTTAGCAACCGCAATAATTCATATCAAAAATGCAATGAGGCAAAGGCAGGAGCCGCCACTGCTATGCAAAGGAAGTCATAAAATGCCTCAAAATCCCAAAAGAGAAGAGGTACCTGAATTCAAGACAAAACGCAAATAAATTTGCTTCTTTATGATGGTGAGAACGCAGTGCTTTTATCCGCCTTGACAAGAGGTGCAACACCCCCGGAAAGAAGATACCTACTGGGTGTTGCCTATCTATAGAATAGGTCTAATGCATATTGCTCTTTATGTTGTATTGTCATGAAGGCTGTAAGATAGGATGTGATACATTGTTCAGCAGAATAGTGCGAATTGCTGACAACGAAGCAATGAACGCAAATCTACAATTGCGATCAATTCGAGGGCTAACAGCAATCACTTTCCCGGGGAACAAAAGTTTTGCCATGAAAATATTTTCCCGCTGCAGTCTCTCAAGCCAATGGTGAAGAGAAATCTGCGTGTCTTTTGCGAATAGCGACTTTTTAGCAATGAAAATTTTCCTCGCTGTGTTCACTGACATCTGTTGCTAACGTGTTCCAATTTGGTGCACCCACACCGTCTTTTTGAAGTTTTTATTCTGCAGGGAATCCGCAGTAATTATACAACAAAGAGCATTGTGTTCGGCATTCTGCTGGGCCGGATCGGCACAGACTGCACTTCTCCAATCTATTTCGTAAGGCACTTCTGCCTTTTTCTTATCTTCCAATAAATGCTCTTACCACCTTCCCTTCCCTTCTCCCGTGCAACCGTTCCCTGCCCTTCACAACACACACCATAAAGCTATGCTGGTCGTCCCTCTTTCCTTTTTCAAAAAGATTGGCTAGGTACCTGCTCAATAATATTCCTCATTTTTTGGGCCTCTGGGAAGTGCCGGGAATGGTAAAAATCAAAGGATGGCCCCATTGTGCGCTGGTCCTTTTTCCACAGGTTCATAAAAATGTCCAAGTTCAAGTCTGTTGCTGTTGCATCAATCCTACTCCAATTTACCCTTCAAAATGAACATGGACAGTACTTTGACGAAAATTATGCCATTTCTCTACCTGCGTCTTACAAAGAAAAAATCCTTCTTTTTCCCAGAGTTCCAGTCAACGGAAAGAAAAATAAATGGGCAAAATCCCAGAGTTCCAGTCAACTGGTTAAAATTATTTTAAACTCAGTTTGCGCAATGCTCACGCTAAAACGTTTGAGCCCAAGTTACGCAAAGCTCGAACCTTAAAATTTATGCCAATTTGCTCCAGTGTTTTGAGGGGGTACCCAGAAAAACATTCCTAAAAATTCTTGTTTCTCAACCAATTGGACAGATTTTTGGGCACAGGTCGGGGTCAGTTTGAGAGTACTCACCCAAAATTCCAATTCCCTGGGCAAGTTGGTTCAGATTTGAGAGCTATTTACACGTATCCAAACAAAAAACGTTAGCATAACTTCGAGGTTATTTTTGCTGGTCTCAGCATTCTGTTTTCACACTTTGTTCTTGCAAAAACGTCCAATTGGCTGAAAAATTGCATGACAGAGCCATTTTTTTGACATCTTTAGGTGCTTTAAGTGGGTGCTTCACAGCAGAAATACGCCTTGAGTTAGATTGCGAGAGGCAAATTTTAATCAGAGATTAAAAAGTGCTAAGGCTCCAGAAATCACAAAATCTAACACTGTCACTGTGACAAATTTTCAATTTTGATTCATCGAAATTCAAGATAGTTTACATCAGCTAAAAATTCCCTGACTTTTCCTTTTTCAGAAATTCCCCGACAATGTGTTGATTTCTCAGTTTGAAAAAATTCACAAACTTTTCCAACATAAGAAAATCACAGAAAATTCGATGATTTTCCAGTTCGTCAAAATTCCCCGACTTTTCCTTAATCACAAATTCCTCAGCAATTCCCCGACAATTTGATGATTTTCCAGTTCGCCAAAATCCCCCAACTTTTCTAGGTTTTTTACGATTTCCAGGCCTCTGACCGCCCCATCAAGTGGATGAAATCAACAACTGAAAGTGAGAACATTTCATGAAATGCAGAATCATGTCTCGTAAATGCATACTTGCGGCCAGCGCTCCTACAGAAAAAACCAGCTATTGGCCTACCTCGGCTGGTTCAGACGGAATACAACACAAAAAGCAACAAACCTGTTGAAAATTTGCTAAAATTTGACTGCTATAGACAGTCCTTGAATTCGAAAAAAAAACTACTTCGCCAAAAACCAAATTGCCAATATGCACGAACATGCAACGAAATCTAGATGTTTCACAGACATATCACCAACCTTGCCAGGCTGCCCATAATCAGCCAGACCACCATTGATTGCAAGCGATTCCTGCTTGGAAACCGGATTGGATCTCGGAATGGAGACAAAAACAGACGGCGTCGGCAAACTGGGCTGACATATGTCCACGTTGCCATTCCGAGTTGTCAGACGGAACTTGTAGTTCTGCCCAGTGTCCATTCCCGTGACGGTGTACGCCGTGCCGCTGATGCGTGGCGCACACGCCACCCATTTCCCGACGCTTTCGCAAAGGGCTTCGATCCGGTACGATATATCACCAGCCAAGGTTGGCATCCCCTTTGCATCAACATTCTGGAATATCTCCAAACTGGTGTCCCGTTTCCAGCTGAGCTTAATACTGTTCCCGCTTATTCCGACGATAGTCGGTGTGACGGAGGTTATGTTTCCGAGGAGATTCGTCCGCTTTTTCCGCTTCTTTGCTGCCATCAACTCCTTTTCCTTCGACACCTTCAACTTTGGCAGACGGCTTTTGGATGGAGCAGGTGGAGGAAGGGCAGCTGCCGAGGAAGGGATTGGCAGTTTACTAGCAGGTAGAGACTGTGGGGTCAGTAATTTGAGCCGAGCAGAGGAGGGGTTGCCATTTTGAGCCAATGAAAGGATGGACCGTCGTCCAGTGTCGACTGTCCCAGACTGAAGAACCCACTCCGGCAACCAACCATCCATGGAGCAAGAGCGGCCTCCCGCAGCGGACGACAGTGAAACGAAATAGCGGCGGCTGATGGAATCGTACGACCTGATCCTCACTGCCTGACCTCTCGAGGCTGATATTTCGTCGAGATGTTTTGGCACGTGATCCATCAACAATTCAGCCCACGCACCAGGCGAACATTGCGTGGATCTGTCTGAAATTTGCTGTTGACCAGAAATGACCTGAAAAAATGACAAGACTTGTACTCGTAACTTTTCATCAACAACACACCATCAGAATTCAATGTCCAGTGTCCGACAAATTTCAAGTCTACGAAGTCATGACCTCAGTCGTGTTCTAGATGATTCATCGATTAGTTTGAAGCTTTCAGAAGGCATTGTTCCAGAAAATTGATTGTTGTGCCTTGCACTTCTGTTGCAGTTAAACAACAACGAAACAAAACTCACAAGAAAGAGGAGATGCCCACATGCTACACCTCAGCACAGAGACATGCAGCATGGACCACCCTGTTCCATAGGGCAATGCGGAATTGCTCCAAACAGTCCAAACCCTTTTTTTGAACATGAGATCAACACCATTAAAGTGCCAGCAGCAGCAAATGGCTTTACCACAGAACAAGGCAAACGAGCCTAAAGAAAGTGGACCAAAACCAAAGCAAATTTGGGCAATACAGCATACCTACCGTACCACTCCAAGACCAGCCACAAGATCCAACATGTCCCCAAGAGTATTCCCTGCCACCAGCCAAAATTGGATCCTTCTTCACCTCTCACAAAGACCCCACTCCACAACAACGGAAATCAGGAGTATACCACATCCCTTGCAATTGCAATAGGTGCCACATTGGACAGACCGAAGTCAATTTCAAAACCTGGCTACAACACAAATATTCGTATGATGCAAAGGGGAAGAATGCCAGCAACAATCAGACAGCACTTGCGCTCAACACAAAAAGGGAACAGCAGACTGGGAGAAAGCTACCATCATTGCCGACCCACCAACTGCCCACAGAAGGTCCATCAGAGAAGCCATTGAAATCCTGAAGGACAGCACAGCATTGAACCTCAAAGATGGCTACAATCTGCACCAGACCTGGCACTCACTCTTCACTATTTCTCTATTCAACCCAGCTCGAATTTACCAGCTTCCCGACCACTATGAACGGCATGAATGACTTTGAGCCAAATGAGTTCCTTATAATTTAAGGCACCCACACTGATGATCTGCCGCCTTCTACAGAAAACTTCAGCTGACTGATGATGCCGGCAGAGAGACCGACGAAATCGATCTCCTCTTTCTTGTGAGTTTTGTTTCATTGTTGTTTTAACTGTAACAGAAGTGCAAAGCACATCAATCAATTTTCTGGTTCTGGATGATATGACTCTGCTGATACCTAAATGCGGACTAGAAAATTTCAAAACGGGGAGGAAAGTGGAAACTCAGCAAGCAAAAACGAGTTCTTGTCAGCTAAACACAAGTTTTTGCCAGTCCCAGGCAAGAAATAAGTAGACAAGGCGAACAGAAGCCTTCCCTGTCGATGCGTTGACCCCTGAGCCCCAAGCCTGTCTGTACCATGCGGAAGAAAGCAATAGTTTTTCCTGTTAAAAATGTGGTCCTAAATGTGGCAACCGGCCCGTGACAGACGTGCAGGTTGACACAATCCTCTGAGAATCTGCACAAGTTCAAATGCTCAGAAAAATTGTCACAAGAAAGCGCAATGCCTGCGCCAGGTAGCACACAATAATTGATCTGTGGTTATGAAAGCTCCAGGCCTGTGCATCCTCAACATTTTCCTGATCGGAATCTTTGAACGGCTGATTTTGGAATTTGCAAGACAGTTTTTTTTCGTCACGTTAAAAAAGAAGCAAAATCGCATTTGAGCACCATGCCATGGGAAATCCAGCATCAAAAACTAATCACCATTAGAACTGAAGGATTCGAGCTGTGCCAGGACCAAATGCCTTGATCTCTGACAAAGCTGTTCCTCCGTATACAATTGATTTTTCTTTCGTGCCGCAGTGTGACATGGATGTCTTTGAATTTGCAGATAATACGTAGGTAGGTACAGTGGGATTAAAAAAAATATGGATCATCTCTTTAAAGGCTTAGTTAGACCTGCAGTTGCAGTTATGGTGGCAAACCTCCGACCACGAAAAGTTTAAATAAGTCATATTCAAGGCCTTTTGACTGAAAATGAGAATTCAGAAATTTGCTGAGGCTGAGATTCGGGGTCATCCCGTTTGACCCTCACACTTTTTTTTATCAGCTCTGGGGGGTGTTTTCATTGCAAAGGTCAAGGTGAACCCCTCCTGCCTAGGGTTTTGTTTCGGCATAAGTTTATATCTGCATTATCTAGGATAAGATATCAAGGCCAAATCTCACGAATTCAGGCTTTCAATATCTAGAAGCTATTAAGAATGAAAAAGGCTATTACGAGGGTTGTTGAAAAAGTTTCTGCCTTTGCAAAGAAATTTTTTTTTTCAGAACTTTTTCGGCCATGGCATTAAAATTTGATCCTCTTGGAACTTATCTTGTGATTTCTGGGTCAATCCGATGCAAGTTGTTATTTTTATCGCAATTTGAAAAATACACCAGAGGAAGTCAAAAATGAACAAACAGAGCAGCTGAAGAAAATACCTCTTTCACGGGAACACAAGATTCATTGATCCGAGGCAAAAAAGGCCAAACATTCTTCGTGCAAATTAGGTTCTCACGAAAGGCACAGTAAGTACGCATGTACGGATACGATCTCTGCGCAGGCCTTGAGCCCTGGGTCTTTTGGATCTTGTGTTCTGGTGAACACGTCTTTTCTTCAGGTGCTCTGTTTGTCCATTTTTGACTTCCTCTGGTGTCTTTTTCAAATTGTGATAAAATTAATAATTTGCATCGGATTGATCTAGAAATCACCAGATAAGTTCCAGAAGGATCAAATTTTAATGCCATGGCCGAAAAATGCACGAAAAACAAAAATTTGTGTGCAAAGGCAGAAACTTTTTCAACAACCCTCGTATGTATAGAGTAATGAATTCACCTCATGGATAGTAGAGACAGAATTAATGTTCCCATGCATAAATTGTGTTTTTCCATTTAACTGTTGACTCCGAAACTTTTCGCCTTTCTTTTTACTCCTCTGCAGGCAGTAGAAATTAAGGGTTGCCACTCAAAATCCAAAGTAGAATTCCTGGGATTTTCTGGGTCCCTACCTATCTGGGCGCAGCACAGACGGGGTCTGGGGCAACGCCCTAGAGGGGTCTCAAGGGGCAGAGCCCCTGGCGGGGGGGGTCTGGGGGCGGAGCCCTCCAGAAGCTGAGGAAATTTTGAAATTTGAGCATTCATTTTGGGGGCAAATTTGGTGTTCAAGAGGCCAAAAACAACAACAAAAGTTCCTCCAATTCCCTGGTTTTCACTTTTTTCCCTCTTTTCCCTGGATTTTCCAGGTTTTCCAGGTGGGTGGCAACCCTGAAATTAAAGTGCCAAATTTCAACATTGCTTTTCTGAGGTGTTCGAATTTGAACGAAAAAAAAGAAGTCTTTAATTTCCGCATCATGGACTTTTTGCTAAAAAACTGTGCAGTCGCAGTTTTTTATGAGAGTGAGTACAGTGGTGAGAAAATTGATTTATATTTCCACATGGTGTTGTTTTTCTCTCGGATTTGCAGTAAAAACCTCGAACCC
>JASGXE010012563.1:0-37623 GCA_030068105.1 Sinentomon sp. SZTP_YWyxl
TTGTAACCACTGTGGGTATGGGTACTAGTGGGCGCAAGGGCTCGCAGTAAAGATTTGGTTCGTTCTGGCTCGTTCAAAAAAGTTTTGGCTTCTTTTGGATTAAATTGTTGCATTTTTTGTCAAATTTGACCTTTGACCTCCTTATCCAAATCTGGCAATGTTCAAGACATCAGTTCCAAAAGAAAGCCGCCATTTCTGACGTTCAAAAAACAGAGGTTTTCCGATTAGACGTAATTCCGATGATGCATTATTCCAATTAGACGGCGTTATTCCGATTAGACGTCATTCCGTTTGACGTTGTTCCAATGCTAGACGTCTCGAGTATTATAGTCGTTATTCCTGTTGGACGGAAAATCATTTGACCTTCAAAACTTCAGACGGTCTAAAATTGGACGCCAGCAACCTGTTGTTGAAGTGCGGCCAACCATTTTCCAAAGCAGATTGAGAATTACGTCGAATAAAATTACGAATCTTCAACAATGACCGCATTTATGTGGAATATACTTTTACGGAGCTTGATGGGTCAGATTTTGCATTTAAAGCATTGCCAGCCGTGAACTGGCATTTTGATCCAAAATGCCAGTGTACCTAACATTCATTATTCGCGTTGAATAAATATAAAAACAATAGCAGTGTGTGACTCAAAAGGCACAGCATCCAGCTATTTTACACAACATGGTGCGCTATAATTCTTTTAACATAGGCGATGTTCAAGAGATCAAACGATGGAGAAAAGACAGTGGCCATCCAATTATTTCAAGAGAGCCTGATCGCAGCGTTGCTGCCGCAGCAACACATCATTTTCATGCAATTTGGCGGGACCGGTGACTGGGGCAGAACGAACTGAGGCAGAGAAGTGGACTGAGGCAGAATTTTTGCATTTTTGGAGGCTGATTTTCTAAATTTCTCCGGGTTGGGTTAGGTCAGGTTAGGTTAAGTTAAGTTAGGACAGGTGTAAGCTACCACCTCCATGCAAAAACTCCCTCCAAAACTCCCTCCTTTGTCCAATTCTACCTCAGTCCATTTCTGCCTCAGTCCAATTCTGCCTCAGTCCGTTCTATCCCAGTCCCCCGATCCGAGAAATGGATATGAAGATTATTGGAATTAAAACAGTTTCTTTCCAATTACAATACAAGTTCAATAGAAATTGTTTGCCAAAATTTGCCGCCAATATCGTCAGAATTGATCGATTATAAAAAATAGAAGTTCATGATTATGACCAAGGCGCAAAATCAATGAAAACGTGCTCCAAATTGGATTGGGGGACTGGGACAGAACGGACTGAGGTAGAATCGATCTACCTCGGACTGAGGTAGGAATAATCGATCAATTCTGACGATATTGGCGGCAAATTTTGGCAAACAATTTACAACTATTGAACTTGTATTGTAATTGGAAAGAAACTGTTTTAATTCCAATCTTCATATCCATTTCTCTTCCTTGTGAGGACTTTGATACCGGTTTTAAAATTTCGCCAATAAACTGCGAGAATATCATAAGATCTTGTCCGCACTGCAAATAAGCAAATAAAATTAGTTGCGCCTTTTTTGGAAATCCGTCCACATTGCGACCCATGGCATTGTCCCGCTGAGCAACACGCTTTCAGTTTGTTGCCTTGCATCAATGCAAATAGCCCGGCGGCAGGATAACACGAGAACAAACACATTCATCAATTCAGCCGCCCTCTTCCTGATGCACCGGCAAACAGAATGCCAATTTGTGTGGACGAATGCATTATAGACATCACTCCGACAACGAACATTGCGAAGAAGGGATGAGCGGAATTAAAATTTTGAAGTGGGATCGGAATCGCGTCGGAACTTCTCAAGGTCGGAACGGAATCGGAACTTTTCGGAATCGGAACAACATCATTCGGAATCGGAACTGCGATCGGAATCGGAATTTTTGCCGGAATCGGAATCGCGATTGGCTCATTCTGCGTTTTTTGGCGTTGCGATAAGGCCCTTCGGACCTTTCAGAAAATGGAGATCTTGGAAAAATCCGCTTTTTGGAACAATTCCACCCCACTGGAACGTCGAATACCAGGAAAAAATGCCAACTTTGCACACTTCCGAAAGTTTCGGCATAATTCCGATATTTCGGAATTCAGATATTTTCGAAAAATTCCGAATTTTCGGAATTTTGAAAAGTTCCGTTCCGATTCTGTTCCGATTCCGTCCCAAGCTCCGAATTCCGATCCTGGTGGTCCGACTCATCTCTGTTTCGAAGATTCTAAACCTTTTTCGTCAGTCAAAAGGAGAGGGGATCGTTTAAAATGCTTCAGATTGGAAAAAATCTGCTGCATTTTCTCTCAGTTGGTCAAGGACGGACCCTTAACAGAACCCCTGTAAAATAGGCAATACGTGAGGCTCTCAAAACTTCTCATTGCTGCATATGCTGGGGCAATTGAAATCTTGCGAAAAGGAATGAGACGAATATCATCGTCCACGTTCTCTGAGCAGCAGAGCGCAAACATTTTGACAACGTTGACAAAACGTTTGGGTTCAACGGCGTGCAATATCATTTTAAAAAGGTTTAAACAATCTCATCTATTCAACGTTGACGGATGATAGTTCTTAAACAGGCACCTTGCGTGTCCATCTTTGGTTGACAACAAACAATTGACAAAACGTTTAAGCTAAACACCAATTTATTCGATTTATAGACGATTGAAGCAAACCACCTGAGCAGCGTTTTCAGTATGCAGCTCGAAAATACGCATTGTCCGCGTTTACATCTGTGTTAAAAATAAACATTTTGCAACTGTTCAAGTTAAACGCCACACTCCTCATTTTTGGACAGCATCGAGGCAAAACATTTCATCAACGTTGATGACCATCAATTCGTAAACAGCCATTCCCCATAATTTAACGCATGTTGAGAATAAATGTTGAATTTATGTTCATGTGTTGTTGAACGTCAACAATTTGGCCTTCCAAGAATAGTTGCTTTGCTTAATATGTTTTTCAAACGTTTAAGAAATGCTTGGTTTTGACGATTGCATATTCCTTAAACACCTTTTAAACGCCATCAACGCCTTAAACCCGGTTTCAACGTTTACTTAAATCCCTCGTGGCTGCCTGGGGGGGAGGTCTTGTTTGGGTCGCGTGTGTATGACTGTTGTGTGCCTGTATTGAATGCTATATGACTAGGCCCCGTCCACATTCCGATGATATGTTTTCCACACTCCTATATCTACCCTCCTCACACCTCCTTCCTTCACCCTTTCCTATCCTTTCGAATATTGCAGCCGACGGTCGCGTGTCCTTCCCTTCCCTCCCTTCCCCTCCCCAGGTGTATGATGACATTTGCTGTCATATGTGAGAACTTGATGTTCTCCATTGACGATTGCCTTGTGGCATAATAACCTGCTGAAAGCAGCGTCTGATACCTATACCTATACCTATACCTATACCTATACCTAACCTATACCTATACCTAACCTATACCTAACCGATACCTATACCTAACCTAACCTAAAACCTATACCTAACTAACCTAACCTATACCTATACCTATACCTATACCTATACCTATACCTATACCTATACCTATACCTATACCTATACCTATACCTATACGAATGTTTGCTCTTGTGTCAAAATTTCACGATTCATCCGACAGGTGCGAAATGAAACAAAGATGTTTTGGTAAACACGTAAATTTATTGTCTCATCGGGATGGAACGAATCGAAAATAAAAAATGTGATGGAAAAATGCCGCATCTTGCTAACTTAGTGGATGGTGGATGGATTTTTGTGTTTCGAAACTTTCATTTCTGTTCTGTGCACGACGCTAATTATTAATTGTTTTCTATTGTTGCGAAGGGTACATCCAACTGCTAAATTGGCTGTATTTGCGTCTGGGGACTATATTCCTGTGCCATGTAAACTGCACTTTGGGATATGCTAAGTTTGGCAGCGTTTGATTAGGTTGGGTAAGGTTAATAAGTCAAGACAGGTCAGATTTGGAGAGATTGGATGGTTAGGTGTGGTTTGGTTGACTTTGGCTGGCGTTTGGACGTTCGGAAACAGCGCCGGAATCCAGTCCGCAGAGGGGATGAGACCCAATGAAACTTTTCCCAATAAGAAGATTTTGCATTCCGCAGGTGTTTTTCGTGCTTCAAAAAACTGCGCTGAAAATCAAAATAATCGCACCTACCACCACCACCTTTCAACGTCAAAAAGTCTGGGTATCCCTATCCTCTGCTCGACCGCGGTTCATTTGGTATATCTGAATGGCTTTCGATGTGTGGCGGTTTTCACTGTCTTCTGCGTGTATGGTAGCGGCGGAATTCATGTTCCCATGCATGAGTTTTTACCATTTAACTGTTGCCTCCGAAATATTTTTCTTTTCACTCGTATGCAGGCGGCAGAAATTAAAGCGCTTCATTTCAACAGAGCTTTCTATCACATTTCAACCTTGGTTATGAAAGAGGATCTTTTATTTCTGCAGCATGTAGTTTTTTTCTGAAATCGGAACATTCACAATTTTTTTACCTGTTTGAGTGCATTAATAACGCCGCCACATACGCATTGGTGAAAAGCCAAATTCAAAATCATCCCTCGAACAGAAATCGGGTCCCAATCAACCTTGGCGATGCATTTTTGCGCCTAACTATTTCGTGTGCTTGCAGTTTGCAAATGCAACGCAGCGGATGCGGACTTTGGCTGAAGAGAAGTGAAGCACCGTTCGCAAGGCGGGGAGACTTTTCCCAACGCAATTCCCGGCTCGACCTCGGACAATCTCTCAATGTAAAAGCGAACTCCTTCTCTTCCGCCGATCTTGGAACTACAAGAGCATACTACTCTTTGCGGACACCCTGTCCTGTTTTGTTTAACAAAACAATATATCAGGGACACGGTGTGAGATTGCAGGCAATCCTCGCTGTCGCCCGGCACTTTGCCGGTGGCATATAAAAGTGCCTTGTTTTTTGCGATTTGCTTCACACTTTTTCCTTTTTTTTCTGTATATGAGGTGGCCTGTATTTGGGCCCTGTGGCAGTGACCCACGCATTAGAAAGCTCGTTAAAATATGCTCGTTGCTTGCCAGTCAAGGCAGCCGAGCACAGGAGAGGCTTCTGCGGAGGCCGGGTATGTTGGCTCTTGATGCCCGGGTGAAGCCCGTACGGAACCGGGATTTTGAAACTGCACCAAAGCAGAACACATCGGAACACGTTCAAAGAATAACAAGCACCAAATTGGGTAACTCTAATCTGGACACCACCGCCTCCGCCGCCTCACTAGGTTGTCTTTCGATTATGATCGATCGCGGAAATTCGGGTATGCCGCACAATCTCGGCTTTTGTCATGTGGCCGTCTCATCTGCATCCCGATTTTCCCCCTCATTCACCCCCCGTTTGCCTGATTCGGCTTGCGACCACCAAACGGAGGCGATCAGGTGTGGGTTGAGGCATTCTACCGGAAAGGAAGATTTGCGGCATGTTATGCGACGGTATGTTATGAACATCTTTCCATTTCCAAGTGTCCGCTATCACGGTTTTATGTGCGCAAGCATCGCAAGATGTTTCCTCAATAAACAAATCCCATGGTGAAGAAAATAAACTGGGTGCTCCAAAATTAACGGGTCAGCAGTTCAGTTTCAGTCTGATGCACTTAGGCCGGCAAATTTTGCACCAATCGAGTGTCTGTGTTTATAAAGACGTGGCGTTTGCGATTATCAACTTTCACAGAAAGGTCCTCATGCTGCGCGACTGAAGTACAAGTCTGGTAAAAAACCTGCAAAAACAAAAAATAGTGTATCCGAGATTGATTTTTTTTCATTTACTTTGTGTCGTCATCTCATTTCTTCGCAACGGACGACAGTCACCATCACAGACAGACAGGATGAGACCAAGCAGGTAATCGGTACAGATGTGTTGCTGGCAGACACAGAGAATAATCCAGTGAGCCTGAATGACTTTCACGTTCAACTAATCAGCGTTTTGTCGTTCTGTTGGTTCAAATTCTGCCCATGCCAACTTGTTATAAGCAGATATTTGAAAATGCCTTCTGAAAATGTCCGATCAAAAAGGAAAGAAAGAAATATCCAAGAAAAATGATAGAAAAGCTGCAAAAGCAAAAATCAGAGTTGCGGACACCAGGCTATAAATAGGCTGACGCCAGAAAGTGGGCGGACAGTAGGCAGAGACGGAGGGTAGACGAAAAGTTAGACTGAGAATGAGTTATAGCTTCAGTTAATTTCCGACCGTCGTACCTGGAACGTTGACAGAAACAATACGTCGCTGCGCGTGAAAGTGATATCCAGAGCCTGTTCAATATTCTCAACCAACTTGACTTTTGGAAATCACACTATGCGAGATGCCATCTAATTTCATGGCAAAGATGACAATTTCAATTGCACTGCATGTAGATTTTCAGTTGTTGAATTGAGGGTTCACTGGTAGACGCTTACACTCGCAACTTCATTACGGCTGACACTTCGCCCTGGAAATACCATCATGCAAATCCCCCCCCCCATGAAACGGTCACTCCCCTTTTATTTCCAATGCTTTTGAACTTTTTTGAAACTCAGTTGCCAGGCTGCATTTAAATTTTTCTTCTGTTTCTTTCGTTTTTGTCGGTGTTTTTGAGGTGCCATAATGAATTATCTTCGGTTGCAGTCATTTGGTTTATTGTTTGTCGTCGAAGACTTCACGAAAACAGTTAAAAGCAACAAAAATGTCTTTTTGTAGAATAAAGCTTTTCACAAAAATAACCTTTGGCAGAACGAGGGCAAGAACTGGGAAAATCACCCACATGGAAAACATTGGAAAAAAGGACGTCAATTTGGAAAGCAACAGTGCACTTTTGTTTCCATATGCGCGATCCGTTTTAGATCCACAAAATATCATTGCAGCAATTTGGCGCCAAAAATATGGCGGTCACCTTTTCATTTTTTTTATTATTATTTTATATTTTCGAAGGTGAAACTCGGGACAAGCCCGGAACTAAAGACCGCTCGGGCCGAAGCCAAGAAACGATCCGATGGGTGTCACGCAGCTGGAGGGGGTTGCACTGTTTCGGACAAGAATTCTGTACGGACAAATGCCAAACACTTCTTTTCCCAGGGAGCCTTGTTTCGCCCGGTGTTTTATCGTTCGTATATACCTGACCGAGGACATGTTGCCGCAACGGAGCTTGCTCACCAGTTTGGGAGTTTGTTACCGGAGTATACAACCAACGTGATGGTGAATCGGATGCTGGAGTTCAGAGTGAATACCCAGCGTGGCTAACGGTGATTGACCAGTTCACATGACCACCTACTTGATATTTGAGAGGGAGTCACGTGGAGATGTTTGTACATCCAGTCCGCCACACCCAGCGGGAGTTGGCAGCCCCGTCTGCCGCATCCCGGGGGAGCGACAGAGTGTACCCGGTAGACCGCGGGTCCAATGGTGTTCCCAGCAGAGGAGAGGGGGGGCATGTGTTCTCGTGGCCTTTAGTGCCATGCATTCCTGGTGATGATGGGCTGTGTGTGTGGCTGTTAGTACCACTCTTTCCCCCTTAAAGGGACACAGGTTGAGAATTCCTTACAGATTCGCAGTAACTTGTCGACAGAGCGGATGCTGGGAGGTTGGGTGACGCTCGGTCCGCTGCCAGCCGCTTACCCTGGGCATCTTGGTCTGGGCTGTCGCACGCATGTCCTCATCCACGCTCTCGCCGAACTTCCCCTTTCCGGCGCATTACAACGGGGGAATGGGTAGCCTGGCGTCAGTCGCGCGGCGAAGCGCTGTCTGACATATTGCTCAGTTGACAAGCGCAGGGAGTCACGGAAGCACCAGCGGCGTTCGCCAACAGTACGCTCACTCCCTCTTCCCAGCTGCGTGAATGCGGGGTTGCACTGACCACGCAGTGGGGGACCGCTATCGTGGGCCGCCGACTCCGGGCTGGTTACCGGCTTAGATCTGGGCTTGGATCCCCGACCCGTTCCCAGATCTCAACTTTATCAACCCCGTGTAAGGCGATCGGATCTGATCCCAGGTCTCACACCTGGGACCTCAAGAGCACTTCAAAAATCACATGAGCGCATGTTAACGGAAAATATTGTGAGCGCTTCAGTCTGACCTTCATGATGTTTTGTTCGGCCAATGTCTGGGGTAACGTTTAGCAAAGGTTTAGCTCCACTCCGGCTTCTTATCTCTCATTGCACTTGGTTGACCCCCAGACCTCTATGCACCGGTATCTGACCTTTACTTTATACAACACAAACAAAAAGAACACAGGACAAACACACAAAAATAAATAAAACAAAGCAAAGAAAAACAAAAATAACACACGAACAATCTTCTCTTGTTTTCAGCCTGCAGAAGCCAATGGTGGGTCTGATCAGGTGGAGGATTCGTGTTGGTTCGTGACACCTTCCTGATGTGATGATGGCTCTTCCTTCTGGGAGAGTGGTGGTGCCGTTCAGGAATTTCCTAACGATGTGGCACGTGTTTATGATAGCTGCTTTTTGGAGTTCCATGTAGGTGTTTCTGTGGAGACCCAGTGTGTTGAGGCTGTTGTGAAGTGTTTTCGGGATAAGGCCAGTGGAGGATATAACAATTGGAATTGTGACCACATTGTTCATCCGCCACTGGTTCTGTATTTCTATGCAGAGATCTGTGTACTTGGTAATTTTGGTGGTGTGATCTGTGGTGAGGTTGTTATTGTTCGGAATGGTGATGTCTATGAAAAAGGTGGTCTTGACTAGTTTGTCGGTGAGAACAATGTCTGGCCTGTTGTGGTGTATGGTTTTGTCTGTGATGATGGTTCTGTCCCAGTAAAGCCGGTGTGTGGCATTTTCGAGGGCAGTCGGTGGGGTGTAGTTGTAATATGGAACAGAATTTGGAGTGAGTCTGTGTTTGACTGCAAGCTTTTGGTAGATGATGTTGGCAACCTGATTATGTCTGTGCTTGTAGTCGGTGTCAGCCAGAACCCTGCAACCTGAGGTGATGTGCTGAATGGTTTCAGGTGATGAATGGCAGATGCGGCAGGAGTCATCTTGTATGGCCTTCTTCCGGATGTGCTTCCTGTAATTGCGTGTGTCAATAACCTGGTCCTGAATAGCAATCATGAACAGGGCTTAAAGTGTCCAGTAAAAAGGGCCGGGTCTCCCTTTTTTGAAAGGGGCACCTGATTTTTTGAGGGGGGCACGGGTTCCCAAAAAAGGGCAGCCGTGCAACGCATATTGTGAGATTGGTGGCATTGTCCATGCCTCACTCGGACAACAATTCGCAGTGACAATTTGGAATCAGTGCCATCGCAGCAGCCAGTTCCAGTGGTGCATTTTTCATTTTTTTGATCGAATTGAAAAACTGGGACATCTTCAGTGAGACGTCATCCAGGAAGAAAGGTCAGGTTGTGTAAGCGACAGCAGAAGTTAGATTTATTGAGGAATCAAAAAGGTCCTGAAGGTGCCATTTCCGGAAGGTGCCAAAAAAGGTCCGAAAGATGGCAATGTTTTCCTTGGAAAATGTAAACACGCATTCCGGTGGCCAACAAGTGGCAAAATACAACAGACAATGACTGAAAAGGAGGTTGCACTGTCTTGTTATTACAATGCTATTCATGCAAACCAGTTCAACAGCTCAAAATGCGCTTGGATGTTCAGATTACCAGTCCTTTTGTCGGTGCATAATCTGCCGAGAAATCACCGGCAGTTGCAGCAATACCGCCTTCAGGGATGCCCTTTTGTCTTGCTTTGCGAAGCGATACATTGCTTGTTTGTTTTTCGATGGATTGCTGAAAGATGTGCAGATCGCAATAATTGTCATGAATACACGATACAGAAAAGTCAAAATTCAGAAATGCACGATTTGCAATTTTGAGGTGAACTTTGGGACTTTTCGGAAATTTGAAATTTTCAAAATTGGGGACATTTTGTGACAATTTTTTTTGTGGGGCAAAGATTCCACCATTGTCCTGTCCAGACGCTGTGTCTCACCCTGCAAGACGATGGCACATTTTTTCCCCAATCCACTTCCGCATGCGCGTCTCTGATTGGTTGATGGAAATTCCAGCCAATTTCAACATTCGATTTGTAAAACCTGACTAAACCAAAAACCCAACCTGACGAACCTAACCCTATTGCGGACCCCAGAAAGAGTTGCAAAGCGGTGGCAAACATGACAAATGGCAAAAAGCGGTGGCAATTCAAAAATCCCAAAATTGATGGCGTCATAATTTCAGGCGACGGGATTGGCTGTTGGTCCGCGGAAGTGGATTGGAAAAAAAATGGGTAACAGTTCCGTATAGGAACCTACCACCGAAGCCGCCGTAGCCGCCGAAGCCGCCGAAGCCGCCGAAGCCGCCGAAACCGCCGAAGCCGCCGAAACCGCCGAAACCCAACCGCCGAAGCCGCCGAAACCCAACCGCCGAAGCCGCCGAAACTTCAATTCAGACATTCAAAATACCCGGGCCATATGTGGGGATCGCAGTTTCACGGTTTTGCGCGGACGTTTGAGGTTTGCCACGGTTGTTTTTTTTAAACAACGCAATAATTGGATTGCTCTCCGGGCACCGTTCAAAAACGCTTTTCTTGTCCTGGAAGCAAACCACTGCTATTGTCTGTCGTAGCTGAAACTTTGATCGAGAGGACCTGGCGTGAAGTGAAACGCCACATGACTCGCGGAAGTTGCGAGAGAGAGAGAGAGAGAGAGGGGAGGGAGAGAGTGAGGGAGAGAGTGAGGGAGAGGAGAGAGAGAGAGAGGAGAGAGAGAGGGAGGGAGGGAGGGAGGGAGGGAGGGAGGAAGAGGAGGGAGGGGGGAGGGAGGGAGGGAGGGAGGGAGGGAGGGAGGGAGGGAGGGAGGGAGAGAGGGAGAGGCGGTGGGCCGAAATTATGAGGCGGCAGAGGAGACTGTCGGCAGGTATTCCGAACCAGTACCTGCCGGACAGACCCAACATTCAGATCAAAGTTTCAGCTACGACAGACAATAGCAGTGGTTTGCTTCCAGGACAAGAAAAGCGTTTTTGAACGGTGCCCGGAGAGCAATCCAATTATTGCGTTGTTTAAAAAAAACAACCGTGGCAAACCTCAAACGTCCGCGCAAAACCGTGAAACTGCGATCCCCATGTATGGCCCGGGTGTTTTGAATGTCTGAATTGAAGTTTCGGCGGCTTCGGCGGCTTCGGCGGCTTCGGCGGCTTCCGCGGTTGGGTTTCGGCGGTTTCGGCGGCTTCGGCGGCTTCGGCGGCTTCGGCGGCTTCGGCGGTTTCGGCGGCTTCGGCGGCTTCGGCGGCTACGGCGGCTTCGGCGGCTTCGGTGGTAGGTTCCTATACGGAACTGTTACCAAAAAATGTGCCAACCAAAAATTTCCAAAATGGAGATGAAAATATGAAGAATGCCGGGAAAGATCTGAAAATAAAATCGTCGTCTGTGACAGGCGGAAAAGTGACAAGCAAAAACCATCGAAAGCCAGAAAATTCGTTTCCAAAAATATTGGCAATCGGCAGGAACAGGACGGCAGGCAACACTTGGGACGGAGAAGGGGCAGCCAGTCAGGTCAGCATTGTGGCAGCAGGGCAGGATGACCATGAGACTGCGGATTGAAGCGACGCTGCGACGCCGTGTCTTTAAAGTTTAAAGGGTTGAAAATGTTCCCATGGAAACAATTTCTGAACAATTTCTGATTTGAAATGGAAAATTTTCCTGACTCAGCAATTCGCCAGAGAAAAGAGGAGAGCGCTCTGACATTACACGTGACCGGGTCCGACCGAGTCTGCGTGAGAAGGCAGCCGGGTCTCTGGCAAAAAAGGCATGCCGGGTCTCGGACCTGGCTGGAGAAAAAGGGCCGGGTCTGCGACCCGGCGGGACCCGGCCCACTTTAAGCCCTGATCATGAACCCTTCGGTCTCAGGGAAGAGATCACCTCGAGTCAGCCATGCGTTCGACGCTTCGATGCATGTCGACATGTGATTGGCTGAGATCAAGGTGATGTCTGCCGTGGAGAACTTTCTGGGCCCATGATGTGTGTTTTTCTGCTTTGGTTGTGATTGGAAGCGTGGAATCTGACTGTTGGAGGTTGAGTGGTGTGTGGTTGGCATCTGCAAGGCTGATCACTTCGTGTTATCGGGATTCTCTCTGCTTTTTCCCAAAATATCCTCTCAAAGAATTAACCTGTTTATTATGCAAATTAACAATATCCACCATGCCTCTTCCACCTTCCTTCTTCGGGAGATTCATCCTCTGAACGCAGTCATGGGGATGATGTTTCCTATGGCTCGTCATGGTTGTCCGTGTCATTCGCTGAAGGTGCTCTAGCTCTGTTTGTGACCGCTTGATGATTCCAAAAGTGTATGTGAGTTTTGGTATTGCATGTGTGTTGATGGCCTTGACGGTGTTCCTGCCACTGAGATGTGATTTCAGAATGTTGGTGAGCCTGTTTCGGTATGCATTGGTGATATCAGTCCTGATCTGTTTGTGGTCTATGAGGCGTGACTGTTGGATCCCAAGGTACTTGCAGGTTTCTCCCTCCTCCATGGGTTCTATGACGTCCCCATTTTGGAGCACAAAACCCACAAGTTCCCTGACACCGTTGGTGATGTGCTGGGTTTTGCATTTGTCCAGCCCAAACTGCATGTGAATGTCTGCCGAAAATGTTTCTGTGATTTTGAGAAGCTGGTGGAGGTGTGATTCAGTGGATGCCATGTTGAGTTGGTTTGAAAGCGGGTTCAGTGCGAGGCAAAGCCAGAGGGAGCAAAGTGAATCCCCTGGAATATACGGCGTCTGATCTGGATGGGTTGTGTGGTTATGCTGATGTCACCTAATCTAAGTTTAAGTGTTGTGCGCCAGTTTGCCATCGCGTTCTCCAGAAATGACACAGTCACTGGGTTGATTTTGTACATGTAGGGGACTTGTATGAGCCATGAGTGGGGAACAGAATCAAATGCTTTCTTATAAATAGCAGGTGTGAATGTTTCTCCGTGTACGGTGAGCCTGACCCATTACCACCGAATCAATCAAAAGTTGCTCTTTACAGCCCTGCGAGTACCGCCCACATCCTTTCTGCTGCTCGGCCATGATCTTATTTCTCTCGCAGTGGGCGTAGATTTTTTCAGTAACGCATGACGTCAGAATTTTGTATACAGTGGGTAGACATGTGATGGGCCTGTATTTTGAGGGGTTCTTGGTGTCCTCACCCTTTGGTTTCAGCCTTCAGGTAAGTGATTCTTTGCGTCATGAAGGCTGGCATCGTGGTTGGGTCTCTCAGAAATTCATTGAGGTGGCGCGTCAAGTTTTCGTGTGTGCTGCTGAACTTCTTGTACCAATAATTCTGCACGCCATCTATCCCAGCAGCCTTCCAGTTATGTGTCCTCCTAATCATTGCAACCACATCCTCAACACTAAGAATTATCTCTGGCATTTCCTCAAGCTCTAATTCCCAGATCTCCTCTTCTATTATCCAGGTTGCCCCAGGGTTATGACGAACAGGGTTTGACCAAAGTTCCGACCAGTACTTACCTAATTCACCGGGTTCTGGGGGACCATTGATTTGGGGTGTTCCACTTTTGTCGCATAAATTCCTATAAAACAATCGCTAACTCGTCTGAAAAATTTTGTTCTCTTTGCTTCCTTTTAGCACTCTTTTTATACCTTTCCAACCTCTTAGAATAAGCACTCAGCTTTTGTTTTAGCGTGTCAATCACACCTGCAATTCCCTCATTGCCTTCATCTCTCGCATGGTGATGTTTTTCAGAATTTGCTGTGCTTGCCTCCGTACCTTCTTTCCTGCATTTCCTAACTGGTATTGGCACAGTCTACCTAGGTCACGCCAAATTGCTCTGATTACCACCTGAACCAGGTAATTCTGTAAAAAAAAAAATTCTGCCATCACACATAAACATCAACAGCTCATTTCAGGACATCCACACTGCCATTTTCTGTGCTGCCGTTGCTGTACAGCAACGGTGCAAAAATTGGACAGACACACATATTCACCCGACGCCTCACCCCTGCCTGGGAACGTCTTGCGCAAATCCTGCGCCTGGCGCATGCGCTTTTCCTGCGCCATTCGGTGCAAAGATTCGCATGGACTTTTCGTGGGTATATTTCCTGCGTAAATCCTGCGCCTGGCGCATGCGCTTTTCCTGCGCCATTCGGCGCAAAGATTCGCATGGGCTTTTCGTGGGTATTTCTTGCGTAAATTCTGCGCCTGGCGCATGCGCTTTTTTCCTGCGCCATTCGGCGCAAAGATTCGCATGGGCATTTCGTGGGTATTTCTTGCGTAAATCCTGCGCCTGGCGCATGCGCTTTTCCTGCGCCATTCGGCGCAAAGATTCGCATGGGCTTTTCGTGGGTATTTCTTGCGTAAATTCTGCGCCTGGCGCATGCGCTCTTCCTGTGCCATTCTGCGCAAAGATTCGCATGGGCTTTTCTTGCGCCAAATGATGCGCCAGGCGACCATCAGGCTCGGACATTTTTATACCGTAGAGTGCACTTGGCGCCGGCATGGCTCTTGTTTGGCAGGCGCTTGGCGCCGGCCTTTATTCTTTAAAAAACGGCGCATGAAATGCTGCCTGGGTTAGCGTCGTGCATAGAATTGAAAGTATCGAAACACAAATCCATCCACCATCCACTAAGTTGGCAAGATGCGGCATTTTTCCATCACATTTTTTTGTTTTCGATTCGTTCCACCCCGATGAGACAATAAATTTTCGTATTTGCCAAAACATCTTTGTTTCATTTCGCACCTGTCGGATGAATACGTGAAATTTTGACACAAGAGCAAACATTCGTGTGCTCTCACACGCAGAAAAAAATGAAAAAAAAAAAGAAACTCAAACATCTTCGCTCGCCAAAGGCGATTTTCGGAGCTTCTTCATTGACAACAAAGGGAATCCAAAGCCTCAGAAATCCGCACATGGTCGCATCGCAGAAGCCGAGTTTGGCCAGTGCCTGCTGAGACAAAGCCGCCGCACGAAACCATGTGACATCATTCATTTTTGAAACAGAAGATGGAAGAAAAGACGAAAAGACAATGGGAGTGAACGGCGGATCTCGGTGGCCAGCCCGCTTTATTTTAAATGAGAAAACGGTTCAGGGGAGAACGAATGGAAACGCAGCGGAATTGGCCTATATTCAGAAGTTGTGCATAAATAGGAGTGATAAAACGTCACCCAGCGTCGCTGCTGCTGTGGCCGAGTGGTCTAAGACGTCGGATTGATGTGCTTGCATCCCAACATAAAGTTTTGGGGTCCCGGGTTCGAATCCCACCAATTCCAAAATTTTTCCAAGTGGCCCAGGAATTTTTTTTCGATCAAAATTCTTTCTTTATTGATGACCTCGGGTCACGCAAAGACCAGGTTAGGTCTGGTAAAGTGAGTTCAAATAAGTTGCCGCGTTTAAAATGCAATTTCAAAACACCTGCCCAGAACTGTTCACCAATTGCAAAATTGCGGCCAGCCCAAAGAAAGTTGATTTTCTCTTGAACCAGATGACAGATTTTGATGTTGCAAATCACATCAGAAAGCTGAACAGTGTGCGATTTCAATGTGAGAACAATCCCGAACTTTCGCTGCGAAAATTTTGAAAAAATTTGAGGTGCAAAAGTGTCGCAAAAGTTCAGATGTGATAAAATTCCGGGATTTCGAGGGAGGCACGGCCTCTTCCCCGCTCAAAAACAAAACGATGTTTCCATGTCGCGATCTCTCTTGACAAAAAAAAGAACGAATCTCTCTCTCTTCGAAAAAAATCGAAAAACAAAACGAGAAAAAATCTCTCTTGACTCTCCAAATTCAATGACTTTGGTGTTTTTGGAAAGCTGAAAGCTTCCTCGTCAACTCTTTCGCAAGTCGAAACCATGTTTCAATGGAAAAAATCGCACAAACTTTGAAAATGTGAGGCAGGAACCCGGAATTTTGTCACATCTTCACTTGACACTTTTGTTCCTGAAAGTTTTAAAAATTCAACCAGCGAAAAGTTCGGGACTGTTATACACGTCTGAAATCGCACATCTTTCAGCTTTCCAGCACAAAAAATTCGATCAAAATCCGTGAAACGGTTCAAGAGAAATTTCATTTTCCGTGGCCGGCGCATGTGTGATGCAAGGTCGGTGTGATGCATGTCAGCATCACATGGAGGACGAAAATATCGGAGGCACTGATTTGGCGCACCTGCGCCGGCGGTGCGAAAAAGACACCAGCGGCTGGAGCTCGTGAGCTCCAAATTTGCCGAAAAGCATGTTAAACTCAACTTACCCAACCCAACCTCACTCAACCTAACCTATAACCAACCTAACGTTACCTAACCTAACCCTAAACCTGACCCAACCTATCCAACCTTACCAACCAAACGAATCCAAACAACTCATCCAAACCAACATGGCCAAAATTGCATTTGGACTTGGAGCTGCGCAGCGCAATTTTGACAAGCGGCAAATTCGCACGTCATCACATTCACCGTTTGTTCGATTGAAACTTACAAAACCCAAACCTAACCTGACCTAACCTGTTCCTAACTCATTCCTAAGCTGTCCTATCCTTTCCTGACCTAACCTAACCCTTTCTGACCCATCCCAACCCATTTTGTGCCAATTCGAGGAAAATTGAAAAAACCGAAAAGTGGGACGGCACCGCCCACGAATTTGGGCTGTCTGGCCGCTTCTCAATTTTGATCATCATTCTGAGTCGACAACTGTGATGCCAGGGCGTTCGAGATGTGCTCCGTATCCGCCTCATTCCGATTCCCACCTGGCCATCTTCAGGAAGAGTGGTGAAAGGCAGGAAGTGGATTTCTCAGAAGTGGACAGCTCTTTGGATGGTGTCCGGCTGTTCTGTTTGATCGTTGTTGTCTTCGTTTTGCTGATGGTTGCTGTTGGGATGGTGATTGTTAACCGTGATATGATTTCTTCGTGGATTGTGAGATTCCTGTCTTTACTTTTTAATTGACCATATGGCAAGATGAGAAAATTGCACAAAATTTATTTCAGAGAAATGTTGAAAGTACTTGAAAGGCACTGAACTGGGACTGGATCTTCTGGCACAGGTCCTCCCAAGATGCATTTCCACTGGCGGAGGTCCTTCAAGATGCATTTCGGGTGTGACTAAAACGCTGAACCTGCTTGTCTTGCTTGTCCTGCTGGAAACCTGCTTATCCTGCTGGTAATGGTTAAATAGGTTAGGTTATTGTTAGATTAGGTTATCCTAACCTAAACTAACCTCACCTAACCCTGACCGAACCCTAACCTGGCCATTACCAGCAGGACAAGCAAGACAAGCAGGACAAGCAGGTTCAGCGTTTTAGTCACTTCCGGGGGATCCATGCATTTCCACCGGCGTAGGTCCTCCCAGATGAATTTCCACAGGCGTAGGTCCTCCAAGATGCATTTCCACTGGCGTAGGTCCTCCAAGATGCATTTCCACCGGCGTAGGTCCTCCCAGATGAATTTCCACAGGCATAGGTCCTCCCAAGATGCATTTCCACCGGCGTAGGTCCTCCAAGATGCATTTCCACCGGCGTAGGTCCTCCCAGATGAATTTCCACAGGCGTAGGTCCTCCAAGATGCATTTCCACTGGCATAGGTCCTCTCAAGATGCATTTCCACTGGCATGGGTCCTCCAAGATGCATTTCCACTGGCGTAGGTCCTCCAAGATGCATTTCCACTGGCGTAGGTCCTCCAAGATGCGGTAGATCTGAATGTACATGTTCATTGACCAGGTGGTTGGTTATTATTATCGTTTGCCGCAATGGGCCTTTACTTAAATGTCCCAAGGTCATGACCCTTTATGGACAGTTGTCACCTGCATTCAGGATGTATAGGTTGTGGAATAAATTACCACAGTATGTCAGGAAAGTCAAGACCCTAAAAGATTTGAAGGTTAAATTAAAAACTTTTCTGGCTGAATTGAGCTTTCAGGAACTCAGGGAACTTTTGTTGTCTAGTTATTCTTGAATGGAAATTGCTTTGTTGTCAGTTTGATTGGTACTTTTTCATCAAATTTGGCTTTTTCACAGTGTTAAGAGTAGGTAGGTACCTACCTGCTCGGGCATTTTCCCGCTCATTTGAGTCTGTTTTGCTTTGTCCATGTGGCTCACTTTTTGGAGAGTGCCCTGAAGTGGGTGCCTACCTGTGGTAGTTTTCTTTGGGTAAATGCCTCGAGGTAACCTGCAGAAAGATAAAGTGCTCTACCTGCTCTCATTCTCTAGCTGGGCAAACTAGGAGGCTTACCCCCACCTAATGCCCAAAACATTTTTTTTCGCATGCAGGCTCTTGTAGGAACCTTGTACCAAAACATGCTCGCAGAAATCAGAACTAATTCTTTCTTGCCATTCTCTTTCTCTTTTTCTTTGCTGATTTCAAAGGGAATTACTAACGGCTTGCTAGGTATGCCGTGTTGTTAAATAAACATTGTGAATGATTTTCGTTGGTTTACTTATCACGATATCTGGTGTGGTGGTTTGTTGCCAAAATACGAGTATTTCCTTGGAGTGGAGTGAGATAATGTGTGATGATTGATGAATATGAGGATAATTCTTACATCGAGTGCCTGTTCTTCATACCTGGTAAGTGTTAGTAATTCTCATTGGCATTGCATATGGTTTTTCAAAAAACAAAATTATTTGAGAACATATGGTTTTTCAAAAAAACAAAAATTATTCGTTTGTATTGGTGTCACACCAATTTTGTTTAAAATTGTTTTTGGTATGGTACCGTTTAAAATTGTTTTTGGTATGGTACCTTAATCCTGTTCAATATTTTGGTGAGAAATAAAAAACAGAGAAACATAACAGATTTGACAAGTGTTTTCACCATCTCCCAGACTCCCAACAATCTTGCTACTCATCGGACATCATTAACAGAACACACTTTTCTGCGTCATCAACAAATGAATGTGATTGGGATTGCAGTTATTGCACTGGTCACTACAGTTGTAGTTGCCCCTGTATCTCCGATCCCATTCTGAATGATAGCAATTGACGGCACTGTGTTTTGATTGCTGTCAAAGTTCAAATGCACCAGAGGCAGCTCCGATACGACTGTCGCCTGGAGTGGTGATGGCTCGGTTGTTGCGGCAGGTGGCTCCAACTGTGGACCCAACTGCACTCGCTTCTCCTCCTCCATCAGCTGTTGCTGCTGTATCCTGTGATTCCTCATGTGACTCTTCAACGAGTCTGCTCTGACAAATGCAGCCATGCACAGGCGACAACTGAACTGTTGCTTCCCACATGTTGCCTTCTTTGGATTTGGTGATGTCTTTTCTGTCACCGGTGGACTGTGCCGCAATGCCGCTGTTGCAGATTCTGAACTCGGAACTTTGTTGGCAGCACTTTTCATCGCAGTATCCTTGCTAGCGAGTCGAGATTTCACATAGCACTCACCTGAATGAGCTAGAAATTTCTCTTTATCGATGGATTCAAATTTGCACCTGCCACACTGCAATACTGGACTAGTCACATTGATGACTTCGTTGAGAGTTGGAGATTTTTCACCTTTCGATCTTGGCACTGTTTTCTTGCGTCGATTTTTGATGGGCAGCTGTGATGAGGTGGAGAGAAGAGGCGCAGAAGCGGATGGCATGGATGAAGTGGTTGTCGTATAGGTAGTGGACTGAGGACTGTTTGTGTCATCCTGAGAAGAATAATTAATTAGGTATTGACTTGTTGCTGTTTAATTAAGCCTATAGCCCATAGGCTTTTCATGAAAAGATTAAAAAACATGTATGTTGAACTTTAATGTTGGGAACTAAACACCCCAGAATTAGTTTAAAGACTGGCTTCAAGGAGCTATAAATAATTGTATATAACTGTTGGAAATATTTGTCATATCTGTAATTATCCTCAAAATAAAAAAGAGAAGCAAAAAAACTTAAAAAGGAGAAAACCCTCAAAATAAACAAATAGGTAAAAGCCCTAAAAAAATTGAAAGCAGAGAAAAACAAAGAAAAGTTAAAAAGCATAAAATGCACAAAAATTAGGTAGGCCCTATAGCCTAGGTAGGTAGGACCAAGTTTTTTTTTGCACTTTCTGTATTTTTTTATAGATTTGTGGATTTGAATAGGTAGGTACCTAACTTGTCAATGATAGGTGCCAACACAATCTTGTGTAGATAGGTACCTAAGTATTGTGCAGGATTTGATAGTTATGATATGTGATATGCAAGATAGGAATTAAGCAATAGACCTACATCTTTTTATCTGAACTTAAAATGAAAACATAAAAATAAAATGGTGCAAAAAGTTGTTCATCTCAAAATTAAAAAGTTGGAACTTTGACAAAATTAAACAGTGAAACAAAATCAAAAGTTAAAGAAAATTAAAAGTACTTGCACGATTGATTAAACAAAATTAAAATGTGAACAAAATTCAACAGTGAAAGCTGAAGAATTCAAAATTTGAAAATGTGGCAGAGAAAAAAAAAACAAGAAAAAAAAAAATAAGTCGGCACGCGCTTTTTTTTTTTTTTCTGCTTTCCTCAATTTTATTTTGCATTTTGATCACAAATAAGTAACATTGCATTCCAATAACAAATTTTTTTTGAACAAACAAATGTACGAATATAAGATTTTTACCGGTAATCGATGATTTTTGTTTGCCCCTCATTATTTTTTTTTATTTTTTTATTTTTACGACCAGCAATATTCAACACATTTACCAAAGGTTTCTCACGTTGTTGTGTCGTAAAAATAAAAAAACAAAAATCAAACATATCACGAGTATAAGAATGCATAGAAACCAACCAACCTCATGATGAATGCCATTCCCATTCCATCAGCTTACCCCCAGACTGCAAAACTTGCCAATCTGTTTTATAAATCGCTATCCCTGGCAAGCTGGATGTCATGGTGCCGACGGGGGCTGGGATTAGGACCCCAGCTGCAGACAGCGTAGGTAATGGTTTTGGTTGCAAAACTGTAAATGCAGCCCAAACCATGTGCAGATCAGGGTTGGAAAAAACATGTTTTTTTCTTAAAAACATAAAAAACGTTTTAAACGTTTAAAACATGTTTTTTTTTTGTTTTAAACGTTGTTTTTTCATCTGTTTTTTCCCGTTGTTTAAAACGTGTTTTAAACATGTTTTAAACGTGTTCCAAAAGCCGCCAAGGCTATTTTTGCAATAATTGAGTAACAATGGTGCTTGAAAAAGGCAACAATACCTGCTAGATTCGCACTGCAGCCTCAGTCCGCAAAAACCCTGATTTCCACATTTTAGAAGGGCCCGTTGAGGAGTTCTTAGCTTAGCTTAGATGTGTGTGATCAGAGATGCTATGATGAAGAGACAAACAGATTTCTTTTGCTCCTCCACTTTTTTATATCAATTTTACGCCTGCCATCTTTCGGTGAACTTTAGGGAAATGAACACCGTCAGTCAAATTGACCTCTCCGCCTCTTATGCCCGGTTCTTCCAAGCGTGGTTAACTTCGAGTTAACCACTGGTTTGTTAACTACTGGTTAAATATAACAAAGGATTAGTTTCTGTTTCTGTTCTTTTGGCATTTTCCAACCTTTGGTTAGTAAACCACTGGTTTGGCAATATTTAACCGCGAGTTAGTTGCTGACTCCTTCCTTTCCGCCGCCGTCTTTAAAATTGTAGCGGTAGAATAACAGCGATGTTTTCGAAGCGATTTGCCGAATGACTCCGTAGCTCAATCGGTAGAGCGTTCGCTTCAGATGCGAGAGGTCCCGGGTTCGATTCTCGGCAAACGCGGAATTTTTCAATTGAATGCTCTGTGAATGTTTCGTGTCAGAAACATTTCGACAACACGTTTTTTGAATTTTTCGTTGACTTTTTTGTTTCTGATGGGTCCCGCCATTCCGATTTCGTGAAAAGATGCCAACAGACGTGTGTGTCCACGAAACAGTCCAAATTTGTGACGTACTTTCTACCGTACTGACTTACCCCTTATCTTTTGCTTTTCTGATGCTCCACACCTTGAGTTGGTGTCAATCTCCAAAGTTATTGAATCACCAAGCCAATGAAATTAAGACCTGCCACCATAACCTAATCATGTCTGATCTGAACTAAGCAAACCTGTTTTTATTAAACAAACAAAGAAAACAATGATGGTTAAATTTAGTCACAACAATGCTTTACAACTTACACAACAATGAAACACAGGTATTCAACCATATTGCACCACTACACGAACAGTCTATTATTTGTGGTAGAACTTCTGAAGAAATATCCTCACTTGAGTTCTTTTCTCCCTTCTGGGAACAAACACACCCAGGTCACAGCTTATCTTTCCCGTGGAATTAAGTGTCGGCTATCTCCTTCGACCAGGTCCACAGTCTGTAACCAAGACTTGCCCACAACCACAGAAGCTTAATTATCCTCCCCTGTTCTCGACAGTGTTCACCACTTCACTTTGGATTTGTTCTGCTTGACCACAAATGTCCAACTGGTGTGATTCCATGTGTAAGATAAACTGCCAGCTTTCCTCCAATCCACACTTTGATTTGCTGACAGAAATTTATTTCTGCCGAACAACAACTGTCTCTTCACCTCGTCAGTGCACTGGGCTTTCTAGCCCACAGGTAGGTAGGTTCCACAGAACATCCTCACACCATACTTCAACTCGATGGCACAGACCTCCCCTTTTGTAATGGGGTCCAAACATCCAACGTTGGCATTGCCTGGCCAGCGTATGACCAGAAACTTCAGCCTCAAGAACCAATTTCTTTTACCCCACCCCACCCTCCTAGAGGAATAGAAAGGAAAATAATTAGATTGACACTTAGGTATATCTACACGTCACAAATTCACGAAATTCAGTTTGGAAAAGTTCAGAATTATTGGGCAGGATTTGCCATTTCACATCGGTTGACAGGAAAGGTCTAAGGTATAATAATTTGACAGGTATCTTTTCCTAATGGGTTTGATAATGTTCCAAAGGACCCTGCTTCTACACGATCTCTGAAAATTGTTTGACGAGGACAACCTCCGCATTCTGTCGCGAAATATGCAGAGTTAACGCGGAATTTTCAAACGTTGTTTTTTTTTTTTCTTTTTAGCGCGGATCCCACTTTTTGTTGTTTTTGTTTCTTCTCCTTTTTCACAATGGATTCCTTTTTTTGTCCACCAGGCAAGGCATTTACCTAACCGCAGTTGGGGGAAATGGCACCCTGCCAATCAATGCCTGGGCATGCCCACAGTGGATCACTTTGCCCCCGCCTTTGTCTCACGCTGGGCTGGTGAGAAATCTCTAGTTGGATTCCGTTTTCGACGTGTGTTATTTTTGCAACATTTTAAACATTTTTCTTTGTTTTTGAAAATGCGATCATTTCATTCCTATTCACTCTTTGCCGTCGATATATGTATACCTTCCTACCAGGGGTCCATAACCTGCTTCCCTATTTAAAATCGCGAATGATTTGCTGCCAATACGCATAAATGATAAATGAACAGCGATAACAGTGGATTTTTGTCGACATTTTGCGTTTGTCGCACCATCTTAACTCGCCGATTTCGGCGGGTTAACTTTAACCATGGTTATCTCAATTTAACCCGTGGTTAACGGCAAAAAAACAAGTCAAAAGAACGCAAAAGATAACCACTGGTTAAGTCCTTAACCAGTGGTTAACTTTAACTACGGCAGAGAGATAACCTCTGGTTAGCGACCAAAAGAACAAAACAAAGAGTTAACTCTTGGTTAAGTTGAAGATAACCAGTGGTTAAAGTTAACCATGCTTGGAAGAACCGGGGATTAATGAAAACTCAAAACACAAACCAAACTTTCTGCTCCGTTTGTGCAAAATGTGCTCTTGCTCTCATTTGGTTTGGGCGCATGTGTTCTGTGACGTGACGTCTCCGAGCTGTTTAAAAAAAGTTGTTTTGAAAAAACAACAGTTTTTTTTTAAACTGTTTTGAAAAGAAAAAAAAAAACAAAAACTGACTGTTGGTGTCTTGTGGGTGAAGGGGAACCATGACTTTGAAGTCATCGGAATGATATCTGACAACCAAATTTGGTAAAAAGATCCGCACAAACGCAGCAGAAAATTTGTGATCAAAATGTCAATTTTGAACAAAAGGCCAGCGAAATTGAGCGGCATGAATGAAAGCAATTTGAAATCATCTGCGCAGAAACGTCTTCGCAAATGACTGCGTAGAAAAGCCTTGAATCACTTCAAAGTGGCGCATTTCGATTCACGAAAATAAAAATGTGCTCGTGGTGAAGTGCTCTGCCTGCTAGGCCTAAGTGCTAATCGCAAGATTGTGTGTTCGAAATGGTTCGAGACTCGGTTAATTTTAATTCAAACCCAGGCGTCGTGGCAACTTCAGTACATACTTCTAAAAAAATGTATCCCACCCAAAATGAGAAACTGCAAAGTCTCTATAGTATTTACGGTCTCTGGTTGTGGTAGTTGTGTATAGTTGTGTGTGTTTTTCGATGGAGGCAGCGAGGAGACTGAGGTTGGTTGAAGGCAAGGAAGAGTGTAGGCTGTGCAGAGATGAGTCGGAAGACTTGCCGCATGGTGCAGTGGTTCGCTTGTCCCTAATAGTGGGTCCACCAGGGCCGCCAGTGCCTTGTCTAATTTATACCACCCATTCTGTCAAAAATGTGGATAGATATTCCTTCTTACAAATACCTGTTCCTGTGGAACCGCCTTGCTATTTCCCATAATATGCTAAAGTTGCATGTAAAATTTTTTTAACCCTCAGAGTGGAGGTGGAAGCCTCACACATGTGGGGTGGCCTTCTGATGGCTGCCATTGCTGAGTCTGTCGTTTCGGTGCGATTTGACCTTGCAAAAGAGGAGTACCTACCTACCGAGGGGAGACTATGCAGTGTGGCCGTACTGGAGAAAATGTCGCAAATTATTCGATACCTCTCTGCTTCTTTTGATGCGCTGCTACCTACGCACCATAGCAGGCTTATTTGTGATCAAAGGACAGAAATGCTGTGTGAGAGGACAAATACATGCTACTCTGCTGCTCTTCGAATGCGGTGACTTTAATGCTCCATTGTCACTGTCCCTGGCTATATCCTTCTCTGGTTAGTGGTTTCCCCTGTGTATGATACCTGCCTGCCACCTGGGTAGTTCCAAGGTTACTTGATGATACAAAATGGCACCACACCAAATGGGGACCAAAGTCAAGAGCCATTATCACATCAAGGAACCCCTGTAAAAGTGTTGGTAGGTACCTACCGTACCAATTTTAAGTGGTCGACTTCCATTGCAAAGAAAATGTCCAGGTGCTGTCACCAGGGGTTAAAGAAAGCACCTGAAATGCTATGCTGTGGGACCTCTGGCATTCATTCTGTGGCCATTCAGTAACGCAGTGAAAATTATTTCACATCCTAGTTAGTGGCCTTGTGATTGGCCTTGGCCCAGTTTACCTTGCCTAATTTACCAGGACCAGCTCAATTTAGGTAACTTTTTTCCTTGGTGTTGTTACATAATTGAACACTCCTTGCTCTAGGTCCACATCGAAACGTCGAGGTGCAAATAGATATTGGTGATTTTTATTGGGTGTTAGGTCTGTCTGCCTATGAGCTTCTTGGAACTCTCTCACCATCTACAATGCAGACAACTAAAACAATCATCAAGAGAACTAAACGAGGAAGTATTCTGAAGGTTTGACTCTTGTCTTTTTTGTCCAGCACATTTTGAATAAAAGGTACCTACCCAGGTACATACTTACCTATTATTTGATTGTTAGGTGTAGGTAGGTATGTTCCACACTTGCACAACATAGGTAACCAGTGGCAGGTCACTATCAGTGGAGAGATTGCATCCAGTTGGTTGAGAGTAGTGGGTAAAGTTTTGGCTACTCAATGCATTTAATGCCTACCCCAAACTTTACCACTACTCACAACTTACCTAATCTCTGGGGTGTACTCGTAGACCCCTCCTGACCATTAAAGGTCATATGGGGGTGGTTAGGTAAATGGCCTGAATATTCACTGAAACAAGATGTTCCAAACTTATGTGTCCAATATTGGCAGAAAATGGTGCATAGAAATGCAAATTCGTGCCTAAGAAACAAAAAAACCAGTTGGGCATCCATGATTTCTAAGTTTGAATTTCTGTTTGGATACAACTTCATGGACATCACTGGCATGGGGCGTTGCAAAGCCAGAACCACCCGAACCGACCAAAACCAAGCCATAAAAGCCCAAACCGAGGCAAACAAACCACACAGAGCCAAACCAACCCAAACAGAGACAGAGCTAAACATCGCCAACCCAACCCAAAACTGTTTTGATGTGATAACGTCATTGATGCAAGTTTCTGATTGCACTTCAATGCAAATCATATTATTTTGGTAAATCTTTAACGAGCTGCAGCATAGACAGGGATTTTGGTTTGAGGAGCAGGAAAAGGTTCAACATTATGAAGTATTTTTTTTACTGAGATGGGCATTAAATCATGATTAGACAGACTGGTTTTAATTGGAGCTGGGAGCTTGCTTGGCTGATGGGCCAGATGATGAATTTCCTTGCAGAATTGTGTGGTCAGTGGTCTTTCCATCCTTGAATCATCTGATAAAACTAGCAGCATTAACATACGACTCACAGGAATGGGAATTCAGAAAAAAAAAAAATGTTTGGTGAGATGTGGCTCCACTCTTTCATTTTCATTTTTCCGAATACCTTTACAAAAATCTGGCTCATATTCAGTTGGATAGGTGACCCAGCAAACAAACTATGATTTCTCGAAGAAAAACAATGGCATGTGATAGTTGAACTTGAACTCATTCCTTTGACGGACTCCCGAAAACTTTACGACTTTCTTTTTTATTTTTGTTACCAACCAAATATCAATGAATTGGTCAAGTTTCAAATGAAGAAAGAAAGGGAATCTTCCTGGGTGTTATGTCCATAAAATGGCATCTATTAGGTGCCTCCATTGTTTTTGTCATCATTCGTCATCTCTTTTTTGCAGATTGTGAGAGAGCATTATCTGAGAGATGATCTGTCTTGTGGAATTGTCGGTTGTTCATCGTGCCCAGTGACAGAAGAGGAGGCCAGAGTGCTCAGGTGTCTTCCAAAGAATTTTAATGGCATCTGCTCATCTCTCCATTTTGTCATTGTCGACACAAATGTAGTACTGGATCAAGTTAGTTGGCATTGTCAGAATGTTTGTTGGTGTGAAATTGAAATCTCTTTGTCATGTTTTGCACTTTCATTCCTTGGTTTGCTTCATTTATGAGATTGTACCCATTTGACAAATGCCCGCAATAAATGTTTATCTGTGCTGAATAAAGAATGCCCAAAGGTACTGTCATGAAGCAGCAACACAGTTCAGGAATGTGCAATGCCATGGTTTGCCAAAGAGAACCATGCTAGAAGGGACCAGTGGATGAAGGTGCAGCAAACAGAAGGGTTGAACTTTCTAACCAGCAACATGTGGTTGTGGGAACTTAAGTGACATTTTCCAGGCTTTCCTCCTTACAAGTGGGTATCATCAGTTGGTTAACAAAAAGCAATAGGCGGACACTAACCAGTGGGTTGCCAACAAGCAACTGGCAGTGAATAAAGGTTGGAGGTTTGGGTATCTTTAATTAAGAAAAAGGAAAGGCAGTATGTAAATCACATCCCAGAAGCGGGTCACCAAATGAAGGATTTTGCCAGTAAACAGAAGCTACGTGCTATTATTCCACTGCGTAAATTCATTTCGGGTCGGCCGACGACTTTGCGATGTAGTGTGCTGGGCTTCATGTTTTGTATTTGTGCCAAGCGGAAAACAGCCCAATGCGAACATCGATGACTGTGGTGAGTGTGCTGGGTTTCATGCTTTGTCTTTGCATTGGGTGGCTGAAGGCGGAAATTTCCTAGCTATTATCTGGCATGCTTGCGGATTTTTCAAATATTCAGAATTCCAGCCACCATATCGAATTTTTTTTTGCTGATGCAAATTCTGTTTGTCTGTTCGTTGTTACCTTGGTGCCTATTCAAGTTGTTGATTGATTCTGGCACATCACACCTGCTCCTGTAATTTTATTATTCTCTTCACTGTGTCATCTCCTCAAGTAATTTGTTGAGGCTTCATACATGAAACGTTCCCACCGAACTTTAAATTTGCTATTATTTCTCCTGCGCCCCGAAGGTAGTTTCATTTTAATTTTTGCGTGTCATTTCTTTGATTAGATTGATATACTGGAATCTGATGGCCTGAGTGACCTCATTTTCATGCAGACTGTGCTCGATGAAGTCAGACACAAAAGTATGGCTGTTTATAAACGACTAAAGGATGTGCTGTCCGATCCTACCAGGAGATGCTTCACCTTTTTGAATGAACATCACCGGTAGGTGACTGTTGCCCAAAGTCAGATTTCAGGCCCAAGTTTTTTATGCCTCAAAATGGCTGAGGACAATTTTAAAAAATGTCATGAATCAATTTCCTACCTTATGATTTTTTTATTCCTTGAAACAACAAGAAAAAAAAATCAATGATAAATTGGGTAAAAATGACTCGCTATCACTATCACTTTTTCTGGTTTTCGTATATCGCTATCGTGTGATGTTTTTTCATATTGGAATCAATGTTCTGGCTGGAAATGCGACCAGAGAAAAATGATGAGATTTCAAATGATTGCTGCAAGCCCAGATTTTTTATCAGAATCAGGAGGGCCGAAATAAATATTTATTCCGTCTGCTGGTTTTGTCGTTTCATGTGTTCAGACAAGGAGCAGTATTCGAAGAACAGAGACATTTCTGTAACCCTTTCTTTTTGCCTTGACTGAAGCCGTACCTTGAGCAGCGTCATTCAGAAACAACGATTGAATGGTTTAGAATGCTTATCAGGAACGTTTTTAGCATTATTTTTTGGACATCCACAAGGGAGGAAAAACACCCCTTGCACATCTTCGCCAGAATTTTGCAATTTCAAATAATGATAAAAACACTCTCTGAAGTTGTGCATATTAAATGCAGTAATTTTGAACCAAATTAAAAAATAGTCAAACACTTCCCGAAGTCGTGCATGAGCTGACTCAAGGTCATTACCTTCCACTTTGTCACCCCACTCAAGGAGAGGTTCTCAAGAATTAGCAATTGAAAAAAGTGGGAGAAGGCGCAATCAAGGGGCTCTGATGTATATCCATGACGGCAATGTATCTATGCACAGTTAGAGAGCACAGTTGGGCCAACAACATGCGGGCTGGGGTATTGTTTGTTTTGTCCTGTGTCAGATACATGCAGATACATTGACACTGGGAAGAAAAGCAAAATGTTTCACACTGTTCTGCAAAATGTTTCACATTGTTCTGCAGAATGTTTCACACTGTTCTGCTGCACTGTTCTACTCCTATCTTAAAACCCATTTTGCATTTTGAATGGGTCGTTTGTGATGAAAGAAAGCACTCACTTTGTGTGATGGGGTCGCTTTGTGGCCTGACATTCTGAGAACCAAAATGACCTGCTCTTTGTTTTGGTTCCTTTTGGCGATCTGTGTTGATAATAATTGCACATGCAGTGCTGCATGTGCAATTTTTGTCAACACAGATCCACGTAAATGTCATCATTTGCACAATTTTTTCAAATGCAACAAAATAAGGCATGTGGCATACCATTGGAAAGGTGGAAGCCTCTAGATGTCATTTCTGGATGATAAATTATTCTCATTTTTGCCCAGGAGAAATTATTCAGGTGTAAATGAAAGAGATCATAATTATATGCATTTTGCGTAAATCTTCAAATTGTGCAATGCAGCCTCTGCTGGCCTTATATCCTGTAATTTGCTAAACTATTGACTGGAAAATCATCATTGTGGATTAAAGACTCTATATGTGCTCAAAAACAATAGACTTTTCAGGATCAGGAAACTCTGCGGTCCGTTAGGAGAACTGTGGACGCTTATGTTACGTCTGTTACGTTTTTTACCCTTTTTTCACCCTCACTGCAGGTGAGTCAAAAAAATCAATTTGCTCCTCCAGATTTATTATTTTTGGCCTCTGGGCTACTTGTTTCCTCTGAATATTTTTTCTTGTTTTGTTCCTGCTTGTAGCTTTTTTTTGCGTAACAGACGTAACACTTGGGCTTGTAACAGACGTAACGAACCTGTAACAGATGTAACCTAAATCTCAGTAATTGCCAAAAACATTTAGAAAAACAGGGTCTTTTTCCTCAGATCTTTGAATGGTCCACATTTGATTGAAATCACAATGCTCCTGCACCAGCAGCTGAAAGAATGAGAAAATACAGAGCCAGGATGTCAGATGAATGTGGCATGTGAAAAGGACATAGGCCTATGCATGCTACGTAAAAGAGGTTTTTTGCCGTAAGGTTTTTTTGTCTAAGGTTTGCTACGATTTTTTGTCTAAGGTTTTCTCTCCAAAACATGAGCTACACTGGAGAAGATACAAGACTGAAATGTAACAGGAATTTCTTTCATTTTTGCCACTTCACTTTGCCGAAAGGCCCTGCGGATAGCATCGGCTGTACCTATCATCAAACGCAGGAGTGTGGGTCAACATAAAATCTCGGATAGTTGTCTTAAGAACAGATAAAGACTTTTCCGAGCTGCAGTTGCAGTTACCTACAAGATCGTACACATTTTGTTTCCTCTGTCGAAATTCTCAAGGACTGGAAGAAATTCTCGACAAAAGGTGGTTAAAAATCCTTGCCATACAGCAGACTCAGCAAATCCATTGCATTCCAACTGTGGACATAAACATAGGCAAGTCAATGGTTCCCATTTTAATTTCAATACTGGTGAAAAGATAACCTGTCCACTTCAGCCAACTCCGGATTTGCAGTTCGGTGGCTGAGTTTTGGTGCCTTTTCCTCTTTTTAATCGTCCTGGAATTATCAAATATTTTGAAGGCCAAATCATGTTCTATAAAAAGGCACTGAATGTGGAAATAAAATTCACAGAAAAGTCTGGGAAGCACATTTCCAAGTGGCCAAATACAGAAGACATTGGAACTGCTGGAAGTTAAAACCATTAGGTGCTGCCATGGAAGAGCCACAGATAAATAACTGACTGCAATTGTTGTTTTGTGAAACCCTGTACAATTATCGCATGTGTAATTTGTTTTGTCCTAACTAGATGCTGCCTTGCACACTTCATACTTCTATTCTGTGTTCTTGGGAAATAAACAATAGAGAGACCTGAAATTAACACACATTGCATTCCTTTTTTCCACCTTAAAAATAATAAATTTGATAAGGTTACGTCTGTAACGCGGCTCCGTTACGTCTGTTACAAAGCTAAGGTCCTAGTGTGCAACAGAGAAGAGCTGGAATAAAAATATGACCTGTTGGCAGTGTACCCATGATATTCATGAGGGGCAAGAAACAAGTGCAGCAGACATTGCATCCAGATCTAATAGATTTCTGACGAGTTGGCATTGGATGTCAAAAGTATGTCCATCGCTGGTTACGTCTGTTACACTCTGTTACATTCTGAATAACTCTTGTTACATTCTGAATAACTCTGAGAGATTTCAACCCAGGGAAACCATTTTTTGGCAAATTGACAGTCATTATGTTGCCTACAACTCGAAAAAAAAACTGGAACTCTAATAATATTGTTCGAGCTTCAGGCAGAAAATCTTTACAAAAGAAGCACTATCATTTGTTACGTCTGTTACAATGGAATGAATAGAATAGGATGGGGTGGATTCCACCCCATCCTATTCTTTTTTGTAACGTGCAATGCTCGCGGTGACAGGTGAAAGGAACATTGTCTTCAATTTTTCTTTCCTGCTCGATGGCGACAACATTTGGTGTGTGTGTCGTCTCCGTTCACGTCCGTTTTTTGATCAGTCATGCGCGACACAAAACATCTAATTACATTCGAATTTTAGGTGCCTTTGCCTCCGCCAGTCGCGCCCGCCTCGCGGTGTCGGGTGTGCATGCCCTTGAATGGATTCGTGCATTCATGCAGGGCACAAACACGTCCAGTTATTTGGTTGACTTGGGACTTTTGCAGGGGCCCCAATGGGGGGGGGGTTTGGGGATGTGGCTCGCATCCACTTGGTCTCAGGGGGAAGGATTTACACTGGATACAATCGACATCCCTTGGGGAAAATTCACGCACACATGTTTTCGCATGTGGAGTGTGAGAGATGATGTCCTTGTTTTTGTCATAAAATGTGTTTGTTCTTGTCCATTGTCTACCATGGAACGCCAAAATTTATCCAAATTTGACCCTCCAATTTCAAAATTTCTTCAACTTCTGGGGGGCTCCGTCCCCCAGACCCCCCCCCCTGCCAGGGGCTCTGCCCCTTGGAACCCCGCGGGGGCTCCACCCCAGACCCCCCGCCAGGGGCTCTGCCCCAGACCCCGATAGCTGGGGGGCTCTGCCCCCCCCAGACCCCCCAAAAGTGCCCTTTTTATGGGAATGCGTACCGGCCCTTTTTCTGGTACACTTTAAACACTGATTTAGGTACTTTAAAAAAAACATCAACCATATTGGAGCTCGTGCTTGTCAAGCGATAGAGAACTGGGAATTGAAACGGTTATTGCCTCTATGGTCTCGTATCTTGACTTTCCCTGGCCCCGTTGCGTAAGCTTCCAGAAATGACATTTTTCCAAAAAGACTCATCTGCACTGATAGTGATCACAAAAATGGTGTCGATACAAGGACAGTTTATAGATTGGCGTGCATAACATGCAGCACTTCACGGGAAAGGCTTCGAGAGCAACTAGAATTGGAATAAATAAAATAAGAGTCGGGCACCCTACCAAAAACTACTACGTGAAAGTGTTCAGACTTACCCACGAGTACTTACCTGAATTGAGTTAACCCATTCAAACTTCAAGACTCTTCCTTCGATCAGATCACAATAATATTCCACATTTTTACAACAGGAAATTATGCAAACATGATGTGAACAAAAAACATCAAAAACAATGAAACAATAACACAAAATTGAATGTACCTGTCTGTCTAGTGAAATTAAAAAAAAAATAATTGTCGACGAATTAAAAAAATGCATTTAAAACTATTGAAATGAATTGTTTCAAAACAAATTTTTTCTAAACAAATTGCAGTTGTTTGAAGCAGGCATTGTTTTAAATGGCTAACCCTGGTGCTGGGGCAAAAAGGTGCCCACGTTTCTGCCTTTTTTGATATCCTTGTTTATCCATAAGCTACCATACAACATTTATAGTTCACATAACCAATTGCTGATGCCTACATATTTTGCAGAGAAACATTTGTGGAGAGAATCACGAATGAAAGTATCAATGACCGAAATGATAGAGCCCTCCGTCATGCTTGTTTGTGGTTTCAAAACCATGTCCTTGGTCAACTGTCCAAAGCAGCCGGTGAAGAAATTAAAATTGTCTTCTTGACTGATGACAATGCTTGCAGATCTTTTGCCAAGAATGAAGGGATTATTTCGTTTTCAGGTGAGATATGAATTTCGCTTATCAGTGTTGTCAGTTAGAGACCAGCATTCTTTCACAGTTCTTCAAAAGACCAGCATTCTTGAAGGTGATTGGGATCAGCAGGCGATACGACCACGCCAAAAGGTAAAAAAAACGTCACAAAAATAAAACTCAGTTTCAGTTTTGCTGACGGTGTGATGACATGTTGAAAGATCTCCTCTCTGAGTTTTTTTTTTTGTGACATTGTTTTTAACTTTCTTGACATGGTCGTATCGCCTGCTGAATGCTTATTCCATTTACAATGCTGACACTACCTACAAACATTTACCTATGTATTCTTGTAATGTGATTGAAATTAATTTGAGTGATAGCGCTTATGCTGATTGCTGATCATCAGTTTTCAGCTATGGTCATTATTTTACTTGTTAGGCTATATGCCCCATGTTGAAAAAAGTGACAAAATCATGTTGGTTTTGTTTTTTTTCATAGGCCCTATTTCCTTTTCGCGAACTTTCCTGGGTTCGCAACCATCGGCCACCAGGAAATGAGAATAATAATAAATAATTGTCAGTACACAACATGTTTCTCGGCAGTGGTGTAATGGGGCCGTACGGCCCCATACGGAGTATGCTCTACAAAAAATATCGGCAGTCACAGAATGGCCTGAAAATAAGATTGCCCAATACTTTTACATTTGGCTTATGGGCTGGCCAATTTTATACCCATTGGGCGTATGGGTAGAGTATGGTCTGGGCAAATTTTACCATTACACCACTGTTTCTCGGTGCCTTATTCTGATTTACAGATTAGTTATTTGAATTGCATGGCAACAGGTGAAGAATTTCTTGGTTTTCCTCAGGTACAACATTTGACTTTTAAGAATACCCAGTTTTGAAGACAAAATCTGGCCTGTTTTGTTAAAAAATGCAAGTTGAAGTGTTGTGGTAATCGGAACCACCTGAAAATTTGGTTTGAAAGTGAGGAATGTTTCAAAACATTTCTGTTCGATTGATTACCCCCCATCCTGTTGTCAGGGGCGGCTCGAACGGGGGGGGGGGGGGTGTGGGGGGGGGGGCTTCACCCCCCCCAATAATTTTACTCAGTCGGCATTTTCGTCATCTCAGTTGGCAGTCGGCAAATGTCTGATGCGGTCGCACGATTTTTTTTTTTCGTTTTCGCTGTCGTTTTTTGGCTGCAAAGCCCAACATTTTTTGCATTGTTTTCCTGGGTCCTGGCTTCCTTTGCCTGCAAATCATTTGTGCAAAGTCACCAAAAATTGGTTGTGGTTCATCGTTACATTCTGATAGAATTCGGGCAAACAATGAATCATGACAAATGGGACACAAAGTGAAATGCATTGGCACTGCATTTGTGGCAAACAAAATCACCTAAATGCAGCAAGCCGAATCCCCACAATGCAATAAAGTCTGTTCATTTTCTGAATCGTCCGCGCCCTTTTCACAGACAGGGATCTGCAAATTTGTGCAAAAATCGGTGAGCTGGGGGCTCAATTTTCGAAACTGTCAGTTTTCACCTCCCATTCTTTTGATACTTTCATGAGATTTTTGCAATTTTATGCGACCACGATCTCTCCGGTTTGCTGGTCGTTCCGCTCACGACTTTAAAATGTGTAGTGCTGATCCGAAACTTCTCTGGCCGTCCCTTTGCAATTATTATTGGCACCGTCCTGCAATGGTTTGGGGCCACATCTCCTGTTGTTGCCAACAACTGGATGCGAATTCATGTCTGGAAAATTTCAAAATTATGTTTTGGTTGTTTTTCCATCTGTGATGTTTTGCCTAGGCAAACATGTGCCAAACGAAAATTAAAAGGTGATGGCAGATGACTGTGGGGTCTTTTGATAAATTTTTACCAAATTTCTCAATTCTGTGGAAATTTGGGGCTGCTGAAATCGTGAAAGTCCTTCAGCTTGTGGGGGGCTTCGCCCCCCAGACCCCCTACCAGGGGCTCTGCCCCTTGGAACCCCGCTGGGGCTCCGCCCCAGACCCCATTGCGACTGCGGCGGGCTTCGTCAGAACATGTTCTTTATCAAGTGGGTAGTCGGCAAAATTGACCCAACGCACCCCCCCATAAAATATGGCCAGATCCGCCCCTGCCTGTTGTGTTTAGCTACTCCACTGACTGCTTTTGTGAGTGCCGATATTCCAGGACCCAAATGCTTTATCTGTTAGGTATGTCCCAAATGCACATGCAAAAACGTGATTTAATGGTCAAGCAGCGCAATACACAATGAACGGAAACAATACAACTTTGATCGGACTCACTCAAGCCCTCAATAAATCGATAGTAGTTCGGAATACCTGCCGACTTTGAACTGAACGATTTATCACTGTTGCTCTGTAACAAACTTAAAGCTAACTAAACCTAACCTATCCTAACACACCTATCCCCTAACCTATCCTACCCTACCTACATCGTCCTCATCTTCCTATCCTATTTTGGCACTTGAGCGTGGTTAAAACTCGTCCAGTTCAGCTTTTTCAGATGTCGTTAGGTATTCCGAACTGCAACCAATAAATCCACATTTATGTTCTACCGCAGTACATCAGCACTGTTTCTTGCTCGTAAATTCCCGGGAATTGTACCTATTTTGAGGGAATATCCTTTCCTAGAATTTTGGGAATAAATGAAAATTCCCGGGGAATTTTGGGTAGGAATATTCTGGGGATTTTGGTAATATTCCCTTGGAAGCTTTTGACAGTCAAAAATGGACAGACGAATTCATTACCGAGAGTGAAAATATTTTCCGAATTTTTATTGAAAATTCCCTGGAATTTTATGAACATTCCTTTGGGAACTTTCCCAGATGGGCAGGAACATGCCAAGGAATTTTGGGAATATCAATATCAATATTCCCGCACTCCGAACACCAGCACTAGGACCTGCTTTTTAGCCTTCTTTTTGCGTAAAGATCTCGGCACAACTGCCAAGGACATGTTATATTAGCTGGAACCTAGTTCAGCATGACTTGCATTAATTTCGTTTAAACTTTGTCAAATTTTCATTTCAGTAAAGGAATATATTGAAGGCATTGCCAGCCATCCTGAGCTAGTTGACAAATTGTCAAGAACCAGCTACATTGGCACTGGCAACAAGACTCCATTGTTCCCTGAACATTTGTCCCCAGCTGAACTTCAAGAGGGAATCAAAAGGGGCACCTTGTTCAAGGGCACCTTTTATTCTTCCCGGGATAACTATTTGGAGGGAAGTGTCAATTTAGAGGGAAGAGATAGACTTGTAAGTTTTTTGCTGTTGTGAACTTGTGTTGGCTGTTGTGAACTTGTGTTGCTTTTTAGCCATAGGCAGGTACATAATGGGCCGATTTTTTAAACGAAGCCCATCTTTTAGGCCGCGGATTCTTTTTCTTTTGTGTTTAAAATTGCATTTAAAAAAGAAACAATCCGCGGCCTAAAAGATGGGCTTCGTTTAAAAAATCGGCCCAATGTTTTCTTACTTTGCTTTATTCAAACTGTTTTTGTATAGTTTAAATGCTTTTAAGTGTCTGTGGTCTCTTTGTGCAAGAAATTGCAAATTATTTTTTTGTCTTAGCTCCAGTTGTGTTTTGTGTGCCGTTCTGGCAGAGAATTTATCGGCATTTATTGCAAATTAAGTTGCTGGAGCTTGCTGTTAAAACTGGTTATTTTCCTTGGGTTCATCCTGTTGGACACCCATGAGTGCATAAATACCTTCCCCATCCATTTACTATAAAACAACCCAAGCACGGACTCGTAATGGCATATCAGTTGAATAAATTGAGAGCAAATCTCAAGGGATTCATTAATGAGTTCAATAATCCAGGCTTGTGCATAGAGAGAACCTGTAAATTTATGCAAAATTGCTTCTTTTTCGCTTTGAAACCTCTTTTGCACCCATTCAGTATTTTCCTTTGAAAATTTAACTTGTTTATGTCACTTCTATAGTGGGCACCGACTTGCACACTCATACACTTGAATAATTTGGACAAGCAGGAAATTTGCTGAGCCTTGTCGAAGTACCTACATAATATTTCTACTTCAATTAGGGGGAACACTTACACAGGGAAAACACATGCATGGCAAGAGGCAAATTTATTTAAAATTCAGTTGCCAAAAACCTGCATGGCACGACGTGGTCTTGTGCAATATTTTTGGCCATTGATGCAACTGTGGCTCACTTTGATCACTGTTGTTTTGCTATTATTTTGTCCAGGTATTGGTACAAGGTTATCAATCCCTGAATCGAGCAGTAGATGGTGATCAAGTTGTAATAGAACTGCTGAACGAATCAGAATGGTCAGCGAAAAGTGCTGCGGTTTTGGAAGATGAGGGAAATGATCCTGGTATGTGTTTTGCTTTCTTCAGACTATAACCCCGAGCATATCAAATCCATCTAGAGAAAGTCTGTTGTTTATCAATGCTTTTT
>JASGXE010012564.1:0-36365 GCA_030068105.1 Sinentomon sp. SZTP_YWyxl
CATTCCTTCATGTAATGTGTTTTGCGGCGCATGCGAAATGGGGAATTACATTGCGCCGTGCTTTCAAAAGTCTGAAAACCTCGCCTATGGCCCAGGTATTCAGAATGGCTTCGTATAAGTTATGCCCAAAACAAACCCTACAGGTTTTTTTAGAAATAGGTATAGTGTATAGTCCTGTATTGAAAACCCAGAAAATAACCTGTAGAAAAACCAGCAGAGCCTAACCCTAAAAACCACACACTGAACTCGAAACCGGCACTGACCGTCTGTCTTTGCGTGCGGCAGGTTCAAAAATGAACTGAAAGTTTTCGCTGGAGTCGAGCTCGTGGTTTTCGTTAAAGTCGGACCAACGTGATTCTAATACTTACAAGTGCCGTAACTCTCATTGCCCATCCCCGCCCACCGAGCGCCAATTTTCGTTCTTTTCCTTTCTCTGCTGTCGCGTCAAGAGGCCGGTTTTCCTGGCTCTGGGTTGATTTGTGCGTCGCTGTGCATCGGCAACGAACTGTTTAATTTCTCTGGAACCAAATGACGGATTTTGATGAAATCTTTTGTGTTGGAAAGCTGAAAATTAGACCTTTTCAGGACTATAAAATTATCCCGAACTTTTCACGGGCAAAACTGAAAGTCATGTGGGGAAAAAATATGTTTAAATTTTGATTTGATAAAATTTTGCGTTCTTGCCTAATACTTTCAATGATTGCGCGATTTTTTCCGTTATAACATGGTTTTGACCTGCGGAAGAGTTGTAGAGGAAGCCCTCAGCTATCCACAGACACCAAAATCATTGCATTTGAACACCATTTGGCTCTTTTTTTTTTAAGAAAGAACGCGCCGCGGAAGAATTCATTTTATTTTCTGCACAAAAATAAGCGGGGATGAGGCCACGTCTCCCTTGGAGGCCGCGATTTTTCCCGTGGTAACATGGTTTCGAGCTGTGGAAAAGTTATAGAGGAAGCTTTCACCTTTCCAAAAATACCAAAATCATTGAATTAGACATCATTTGACCATTTTATGGAGAAGAAACACGACATGGAAGCATTTTTTGTTTTCGACGCAACCAAAAAATAATGCTTCAATGTCGCGTTTTTTATTCATAAAATGATGATCAAATTCAATGATTTTGGTATTTTTGGAAAGCTGAAAGCTTCCTCTACAACTCTTCCGCAGGTCAAAACCATGTTACAGCGGAAAAAATCGCGCAATCTTTGAAAATGTGAGGCAGGAACCCGGAATTTTATCACATCTTAACTTGGACACTTTTGTATATCTCCAATATTTCAGCATTTTACCAGCGAAAAATTCGGGGCTGTTATCTACGTCCAAAAGCGCACATTTTTCTGCTTTCCAGCACAAAAAATTCTGTCAAAATCCGTGAAACGGTTCCAGAGAAATTTAACATTCCGTGGGTGACAACCCGCGACCGCCGTATGGTCGCAATGCATTTTACTTGTCGCAGTAGGCCACCGAGCGACATCCGCGCCTCTTGCGGACAAATAAAAACTGGCGACACCCAAAGCGACGAATTACGCCACTTATTGAGTATTAAAATCACGTTGGTCGGACCTTGCTATTGCATCGAAAATGCCAGATTCTTATCTGCAAAACTGACGAAACGCCTACGAAACTGGGAGTCAGTAAATGACATGTGAAAGGACGAAATTTATCGTGTTTAAAATAGCATCCCAGCTTGAGTTCAATGCTGATGGATGCTACATTTGGAAACTTGAGAAACGTCAAATTTCTCCTTTCCTTTGTCGAATGGGGCGGTTTTATTGCATTTCTTCAACGAAATTCCAATTACATGCAAAACACCAACAGACCCAAAATATTTCCAACCACTTTTAATTTATTTATTGGTGATTGCTTCAAGTCACTGTAAAGTCTCGTTCGAACCAGCCATTCAGTTTTGCGCCAAATAATGAAGTCTTGTACTGTCATGCAACATGCCCGCGTATTTTATTAATCTATACGAATCCGGCAATGTCCCGATTTGGCGCTTGGGCAAAAAAGCAAAATAAAGCTAACCTAACCTAACCTAACCAACCTAACCCACCCTAACCTTCCTAACTAATCTATCCTAACTTTACCTAACCCATTTTCTATGTTCAGAGTGTTTTCTTGCCTTTTTTGTGGCTCGAGACTTTTACATGCGGTTAGATGGAAACGTGCCCGATTCGTATAGATTAATCAAATACGCACCCGGGACCGACAAACAGGACTTGGCCATAAAAAGCATCCCAACACAAGCAGTCAGCAAATAGCCTTTCGAATTTTTGAGAAGAAATTCCTTGGACTCGTTTCGAAAAAGCGTGTTGGATTAACCTTTGGAAAAACTCTTAAAACAAAACCTCAGTCGTTTTTTAGCTAACAGATCGGTTCGCAAAAACAATTCAACTGCTGTTTACCGCAACCAGAAGGAACAGATAACTGCCAACATGAGACAAATACAGGGTGTCCAAAAAAATGAAAGTGAAATTTCATTGAGTTTTTTTCATTTCAGAGGTATTTTAGTGAGTTTGCACGATCGCCCATCCTCCTGTGGCAGGTTACACTTTCAAAATCGTGTTGTTTTGGCGTATTTTTGGTGTCCGTTATAAAAAATAGCCTAATTTACGAGTAGGTATTGGTACATCACGGATGACTTCGTGATTTTTACGAGGTCGTTCAGGCTTTTAAAGTGCCCCGATGGTCACAAGTGTGTCTTTTTCTGCAACCCTTCAGGATGAGGGCAGGAAAGGTTGAGTCTGGAATTGTGAGAGGCTATTGAGAATTCAGAGTCACTTCGGCAGATGCGATCCAAATAATCATGATCACCACTGAAATTAATCGGACACGGCATCGTGTCTTGGATTTTCAAGGATGTTTCGTGCCTACCGCACATTCGCTGCAGACCTCTTAGAATCAAACAACACTTTGTAGAACTAAAACAGCCTTGAAAACACATTTAACTTCGGTAAAAAACACATCGCAGAATCGAAACAGACACAGAAAAATTCATTTTCCTTTTTTGGGACACCCTGTTCATGTGGGCTTCCTTCCTCGATTAGATCGAATTCTACCGCCTCTAAATTTAATCAACGGATAACATTCAACAAGGACACGAGACAAACACCTATGTTGATACGGGCTTGCTTGCTCAATTAGCAACCAAATTCTCTCGCCGCTGAATTCTAGTTAGCATATTCTACAAAGATAGGAGACATTCGGTCGTAGGTACCAAAACCACTAACACTAACCCTAACCCTAACCCTAAGCTTGAAAAAAGTCAATTCCATGCACCATTATCAACGATGGAAATGATAGAATGCTGTTGTGCGTAGAAATCAAATTTTCCCAGAGAATTCTATGCATAACATTTTTATGTATAGAATTCTGTTCGAAAATTTGATTTCAATGCACAACGGTATCCTTTTCCATCGTTGAGAAAGGTGCATACGAACATGAAATTGACTTTTTTCAAACTTAGGGTCATGGTTAGGGTTAGTGGCTTTGGTGCATACGACCGAATGACTTACATTGATGCGGGTTTCGGGATTTAATTAGCATTCAAATTCTATACTACCGCTACACTTTACCAAATTCAACTGATGACATTCCACAAGGACAAAAGACAAACCTGAACAAACACTTATATTGATGCGGGATTCCTTCCTCAATTTTCATTCAAATTTTACTGCCGCAAAACATATCCATAATCAACGGATAACATTCTACAACGACGAGACACAAATAATTATGTTGATGCGGGATTCCTTCCTTTCTTTGCATACAAATTCCACTCCCGCTTATTTAACAATAATCGATATATAACATTCTACAAGGACACGAGGGGAAAACGTATATTGATGCGAGCGTCCTTCCTCAATTAGCGCACAAATTCCGCTTCAGTTGCACAAAACCATAATCAACAGATAACATTCATCAACATATCAAACAAATACTTATATTGATGCGGCTTTTCTTCCTCAATTTGAATACAAATTCTACTGCCTCTATAAACATCACCATAATCAACGGCCCAAGGAAACCTAAACCATCTTATCTATGCATCCTCCCTCAATTAGCGCACAAATTTTGTTCATTGGTGACTCTCTAGAATTCACGTTTAAACGAGGGAATATTACATATTTGACGAGAGACAGAAAGCCTCAGCTGAAATCGCCTGACGTTTATCGCTGTAAGAGAGGAAGAAATTTGAATTGAATTGAATTGAATTGAATTCTTTATTCCTTTAAGAGGCATACACCTCATATCAGAATCAATGAACACTGAAAAACAATGACATACATTGATGAATACAAACCATCAAAGATGCGGATGAATTTAAAAATCCATGAACAGAACAATTTTATGAGACTGTTGAAAAAGTTCAAATCAACTTATTAAAGTACCTATAGCAATGACATCAGGGCAGCGCTGACAAGCGTCTTTTCAGAATAGGAATGTTTAGAGGCTGTTCAAAGACACTCCAAGGGAGGAGATTCCAGTCACGCACTGTCCTCGTTATGAAGGAATATTTCCCAACCTCACGCCAGAAGCGAAGGGGATTTATTTTAAAGTTATCGTCATGACAGGAATAGTCTGTTGGGAGGTTAACATAAATTAACAGCTGCCAACATTAGCCAGCACTTGAAAATGGCAACGAGCCCAGCAACCTTCCGTCGATGTGCCAGAGACCTCCAACCTAGACATGATATCATTTGCGTGACACTGCTAAAACGTCTATAGTCACCAACTACAAATCGTGCGGCTCTACGCTGCAACATATCTAGGATATGAGAGTGACCTATACTTGGAACGGGTCCCACGCCGGGGAAGCATACTCCAAAATTGGTCTAACCAAGCTTGTGTAGGCGAGCTCACGAATATTTCTAGGGCATTTTCTATAATTCCGTTTGACAAAATAGAGCAGAATTCGCCTTTGTTGCAATGCCAGCAAGGTGAGGACCCCAATTCAATTTTTTTCATCCAATGTGGCAAAGGTTTAACATCGATAAAAAAAAGATATATTTGCGTTGAGTACCATCTTTAGAGAAAGAAATCAAAGTGCATTTTACAACATTAATTTTCATGGCTGAGTCAGTGCACCAAGATGATAAATTTTGTAAATCACATTGCAAAGTAAGGCAATCAATTACACATTTAACACTTGAATAAAGGGGGCAATCGTCGGCAAAAGGACGGATATAACAGTTCAGACATAGCGGAGTAGAAGGATATAGTGTGCGCGCCGAGCCTCTTTTCAATGGACAGATAGTGGACTGCGGATTTCTGCTGCAACTGCGGCGCCACCATCGAAAGAGGGACGAAAAAGACGCAGATGAGATCGACGCGCAGTCAGTCGCAGTGCGTGTTTTCCAAATAGGGCATCTCAAACTTTGCGAAATCATTCGGGAACGTACCCTGAATGACAGAGGGGGAATCCCAAATAACCCCTGGAACAAATGACCACCCAGGGCCGCCCTTTTCTGAACTGTGGCCCCCGATTCTTGGAGACCCCGAAAAATAGACAATGACACTGAAAAACGGAGAAACACTTGAAAAATCGGCCAGAAATAACCCTATGAATGAGATCAGAAAATTCCGGAGACCCCGGAAACAACCCTACACGGTAACTCATGGCTGTACGGTTCGGAGCTATGGCCCCAATTGGTGGGCGAGACCCCCCGAAAAACAGGAAATGACCCTGACAGTCGGTGAAACAATTGAAAATCGGCCGGGAACAACCCCGGTATAATTAATCAGTAGCCACCCGAAAACAACTCTGAACGGTCAGTCAGGGTTGTCCGGTTCGGAGCTATGACCCCAATGGTGGGCGAAGCCCCCCGAAAAACAGGAAATGACCCTGAAAGTCGGTGAAACAATTGAAAATCGGCCGGCAACAACCCCGGTATAATTAATCAGCAGCCACCCGAAAACAACTCTGAACGATCAGTCAGGATCGTCCCGTTCGGAGCTATGATCCCCAATGGTGGGCAAGCCCCCCGAAAAACACGGAATGAGCCAGAAAGTTGGTGAAATATTTACAAATCGGACAGAAACGACTCTGAATGATTTGATCGGCAGCTCCCGAGACCCCTCCGAGAACAACCATAAACGGTCACCCTGCGCTCATCATTCAGGAGCTGTCCCCCCTGAGGTGGGGACGACTCTATAGCAGTTGATCGAGGATCCAGAACCCAGCCCCAGGAAAAAATCCTGAGCAGTTACCTAAGGTCGTCCGGTTCGGAGCAATGACAACCGAAAGATGGGGGTCGCAGGAAAAAAAAAGAAATTTAAATATTTCAAAAAGAGGGATGGAAGTGCATGAGTTTGAAAAAGCATCAAAACATCGAATGATCCTCATGGTGAAGAACTTGGAGATGGGCCGAGAATGATCCCGAACCGGATCGGGGATTGTCCTGACTGAAAATCCCTGAAAGAGTCAGGAACACCCAGGAATGTTCAAGAAGGAACAACCCGAGACACTTTTTGAACAGGAGGCCCTGAGCTCAAAGAAAATGATTGCGCGCCCGCGAACAGCCCAAACGAACCCAACCAGCAAAATTCATTTGACCGCTTAAGGCGAATGTTTATTTCGCTTGTTCAAGTTTGCCTGGATAACCGCTCATGGTTGTTACCAGAGGGTTTTCGGATATTCCCATCAATTCAGGGTCGTTCTTGGCCGAGGTGTTCCACCTGCTTTCAGAATCATTTCATGGTTTTCATAACTGCAAACATGATGGCCCTGATTGACCTTTCACGCTACTCGCAGGGGGGTCTTCATGGTTTGTCCCCATCAGAATTCATGGTCGTTCCTGGGCTTTTTTTTCGAGTGTTTCACCAACGTTTTGACCATTTCCCTCTTTTTGGGTGGCCCCCCACCATTCGGGGGCCATGCGCCAGCTGGGCGGCCCAGGGACCTTTATGGTTGGTCCTGGGGGGTTTTCCAGGTTTCTCCGACAAAATTCAGGGTCGAACCTGGTCTGGTTCCCAGTGTTCACCGACTTTTTGTACCATTCCCTATTTTTCGTGTGTCCCCCAGAACCGGATAGCCCTGGTGACCTTTCACGTTTGTTCATGGGGTGTCTTCTGGGTTTCCCCGAACTCATTCAGGGTCGTTCCTGGTCTATTTTCCAAGTGTTTCACCGACTTTCAGGATCAATCCCCCTTTTTCGAATGTCTTACCATTCAAGGACCATAGCTCCAAAACGAACGGCCCTTGTACTCGTTCAGGGTGTTCACGGGCATCTTCGCGGTTTCCCCGATCAAATTCAAGGTCGTTTGTATGACAATTCCTCCGAAAATCCGCTAGATTCATTCACATTTACAATGGTGTTCCCCCAGCAAAACGCATTGCCTTTTCGCCGAGTCGTCCCTCTTTCGACATTAGCGCCTACCTGCGGACGGAACGCGCAACAAGCGCTCGTGCGCACACTATATCCTTCTACTCCGCTATGGTTCAAAAAGGTAGGTTGTAAGTAGAAAAAAAGAAAGGAGAAGCCCCGGGGAACACCGGAAGAAAGGGGAAAAGGAGGAACCAAAAGGGACGAAATGAAACGAAGAACCACTAAACCCAAAAATTCAACTAGCAGAACGTGGAAGGAAAGGCAAAACCGATCAAACGTCCCCCGAACCAAAAAAGAAATTTGAAAAAAATTGGGAAGTGTTAGCCCCCCGGAAAGCAAAAAAACAATTTGAATCCAAATAGGACATCGAAAAAAAAATTCCAAATTTTTAAAAGGTTTGGGAATGGGGTTTGGGGGTGTTTCTCCCCTTGGATCGGTTGGGCCTTGGGTGGAATTTCAGACGGCATTAACCCCTTCACAAAAAAATCTATCTCGAATACAAAAAAGTTCCAACAAAGCGAAGTCTTTTTATTTGATACTTGAAATTAAAACTGCTCTTCCTTGTTGAATTGTTGTCAGTTTTAAGGAGAAAGCATTACAAAGGTACCATGCAGACAATTTGAGGAGTTGTTTAGCCGAAATAAAAGTAGAAATACTTTTTGGAAAAACCCCGCGGGATTTTACCCACGAAAACCCCCGTGGGCCATTTTGGGGCCCAAAAAATCAAAACCATCCAAAATGATTGAATTTAATTTTGTTCCTTGAGTTCAAAGTTAAAAGAAAACATTTTCCGAAAATCCATCCTGGGGTTTTTCACCACGAAAACCCACCCTTTTGGGATTTTTCCCACGAAAAGCCCCCGTGGGCCATTTTGGGGCCCAAAATCAAAACCATCCAAAATGATTGAAATTTAAGTTTGTTCCTATGCCAGTTCAAACGAAATAAAAGAATAACTTTTTCCGAAAACCCACTCCTTCGGGGATTTTTCACCACGAAAACCCACTCCTTTTGGGATTTTTCACCACGAAAAGCCCCCGTGGGCCATTTTGGGGGACCAAAAATCAAAACCATCCAAAATGATAGAAATTTGCAGAGTTTGTTCCTATGCCAGTTCAAACGAAAGTTAAAAGAATAACACTTTCCCCGAATCCAAAACCATAGACAATCTTCACAAAAGAGGGATGTTTGAACTCATGAAAGCCCCCTGGAGCCATCTAAATGGAGAGCCCTTGAACCAAATCAAAACCATAAATCCAAAATTGACAAGTGTTTATATAGTTATGGCGAAATTAGAGGTTTTACTCCCTTCTTGAAGTGGTCAATAGAGAGGTCAAGAGGAATAACCTTTTCGGATAACCCCTTCACTTGAGGAAATGTTCTTCAGCCATCAAAAAGTTCCAACAAACATCGTTTTTTGGATTTTTACTACGAAAAAATTGCCTCCCGTTGATGTGCCATTTTGGGGACCAAATATTCAAAGACCATCCAAATGAGAAATTTGCAGGAGTTTGTTCCTCATGCCAGTTCAAACGAAAGTAAAGAATAACATTTTCCGAAAACCCACTCCTTCGGGATTTTACACCACGAAAAGCCCCCGTGGGCCATTTTGGGGTCCCGAAAATCAAAACCATCCAAAATGATTGAAATTTGCAGAGTTTGTTCCTCATGCCAGTTCAAACGAAAGTAAAAGAATAACTTTTTCCGAAAACCCACTCCTTCGGGGATTTTTCACCACGAAAACCCACTCCTTTGGGGATTTTTCACCACGAAAAGCCCCCGTGGGCCATTTTGGGGTCCCGAAAATCAAAACCATCCAAAATGATTGAAATTTGCAGAGTTTGTTCCTCATGCCAGTTCAAACGAAAGTAAAAGAATAACTTTTTCCGAAAACCCACTCCTTCGGGGATTTTTCACCACGAAAACCCACTCCTTTGGGGATTTTTCACCACGAAAAGCCCCCGTGGGCCATTTTGGGGGTCCAAAAATCAAAACCATCCAAAATGATAGAAATTTGCAGAGTTTGTTCCTCATGCCAGTTCAAACGAAAGTAAAAGAATAACCTTTTCCGAAAACCCACTCCTTCGGGGATTTTACACCACGAAAAGCCCCCGTGGGCCATTTTGGGGTCCCGAAAATCAAAACCATCCAAAATGCTTGAAATTTGCAGAGTTTGTTCCTCATGCCAGTTCAAACGAAAGTAAAAGAATAACTTTTTCCGAAAACCCACTCCTTCGGGGATTTTTCACCACGAAAACCTACTCCTTTTGGAATTTTTCACCACGAAAAGCCCCCGTGGGCCATTTTGGGGGACCAAAAATCAAAACCATCCAAAATGATAGAAATTTGCAGAGTTTGTTCCTCATGCCAGTTCAAACGAAAGTAAAAGAATAACCTTTTCCGAAAACCCACTCCTTCGGGGATTTTTCACCACGAAAAGCCCCCGTGGGCCATTTTGGGGTCCCGAAAATCAAAACCATCCAAAATGATTGAAATTTGCAGAGTTTGTTCCTCATGCCAGTTCAAACGAAAGTAAAAGAATAACTTTTTCCGAAAACCCACTCCTTCGGGGATTTTTCACCACGAAAACCTACTCCTTTTGGAATTTTTCACCACGAAAATCCCCCGTGGGCCATTTTGGGGTCCAAAAATCAAAACGATCCAAAATGATAAAAATTTGCAGAGTTTGTTCCTCATGCCAGTTCAAACGAAAGTAAAAGAATAACCTTTTCCGAAAACCCACTCCTTCGGGGATTTTTCAACACGAAAAGCCCCCGTGGGCCATTTTGGGGTCCCGAAAATCAAAACCATCCAAAATGATTGAAATTTGCAGAGTTTGTTCCTCATGCCAGTTCAAACGAAAGTAAAAGAATAACTTTTTCCGAAAACCCACTCCTTCGGGGATTTTTCACCACGAAAAGCCCCCGTGGGCCATTTTGGGGGTACAAAAATCAAAACCATCCAAAATGATAGAAATTTGCAGAGATTGTTCCTCATGGCAGTTCAAACAAAGGTAAAAGAAAAGAATAACTTTTTCCGAAAACCCACTCCTTCGGGGATTTTTCACCACGAAAAGCCCCCATGGGCCAATGATGGAGGTCCGAAAATCAAAATCACAAAAAAATAAACCAAACCGATTGCAAATTGGGGAGTTAGTGTTGCATGTCAATGCAAGCAAAGGTGAAGAAATACGTTTTCCTGAAAACCTCCTCGAAATTTCAATAAAATCGCTAAAGCGTTTATTGAGCACGCATTTTGGCAATTCTGATAAGAAATAGGATTTTTGCGGCTATAACAAGCAAATAAGGTAAAGTTGTCATCGTCTCGGGTGTTGTTCGCTTGCTTGCCGTTCTCTCGTGCTGCGAGCCTAAAGCTAAAGGCGACATTACACATGGTTGTCACTTCTTTATGCGCACAGTAAATAAGCAACGAGCGTTCTCTCGACTGCTTTCTCTGGTGTTGCGTGAAATTGGTGCCTTGTGGTGTGCTGTTGGCTCCAGTATTTTACGTGAAATTATAAAACACCTAATTCATGAGAAATTAGACTGTGGAATTGGGCGAGTCCTCGTGTATACGAATAATATTGAACCTTTCTCATCAATGCAAGCGTAGAAATTCATCGTCTAAATTTTTTAATTTTCATTTGGCACATGTTTGCTTAGACAAAACATATCACAGATGGAAAAGCAACCTAAACATGATTTTGAAATTTTCCAGACATGAATACATGTGCCTGTGTTCCAGTTGTTGGAAACAACAGCAGGCCGCACAAAATTGCAGGTCGGTGCCAATAATTGCAAAGGGAGGTCCAGCGAAGTTTCGGTTCAGAGCGTTGCACACTAGAAGTGCATATTTTAGACGCAGGAGCGTAACGACCAGCAAACCAGACAGATCGTGCTCACAAAAAATTAAAAAAACTCCGAAAAATAGAATTATCAAAAGATTGAGAGGTGAAAACCGACAGTTTCGAAAATTGAGGCCCGCAGCTAAAAATCTCAGATTCCCGATTTTTGCACAAATTTGCACATCCCTGTCTGCAAAAAGCGCGCGGACCATACTGAAAATGAACAGACTGTAGGCACATTATTTCTAGAGAAATCCTGAATCCATTTTAAAATTTCAGACCTTGGATTTGAACCCACATCATCATTTCACACCCAAGGAACAAAATCTTATGGGAATCTTATAAAAAAAATCTTATAAGATTTTCGTCATAAGATTTCATCTCATCAACTTCACCAACTATGATCACTATCTGATCAACTCTTATCAACTTGATCACTATCTGATCAACTGTTAACATTTATCACGATATGATCAAGAATTGATCAATGTTTATCAACCTTGATGAAATTTTGATCAAACGAGATGGAATAAAGTTGATTTTATGGTGGATGGCGTTTCTGGATATCGAGTATAGCAATTAAAAAATTGAAGTTGCATCTATAAGCAGCGCAGGAGAAGGAATTTGTGCTGAATAGTGCTCACACATTACAGGTTTTACAATTTAACGCTAAACACAAACAGAAATGTACATATGCTATTTTCATCACAGAATCGCACTTATACTAAGGGCAGTCAATAAGTGACCTCCGTTTGTTTCCTGTGAGTGAATCATTCATAATAATGTTTAAACTTAAACCTTACTCAGGTTTTGTACTTTGATCTTTTAGCTAGGTGTATGTGAAATTTCAAGTGTGTGTGTCGAACGGTTGTGTTATAGCTCAGCTGTTTGTTGCCCCTGTTTGATCAACTGGCTGCAAACCATGGAATTTTCTCACGAAGAACAAAGGGAATTGATTAATTGTTGTTTGCACGTGGGGAAAAGGCGGCTGATATTCACCGACAACTGAAAGAAGTTTGTGGGGACACAACCCTCTCTGACGGTGTGGTTCGGCAATGAGTGAGGTCCTTCAAAGAAGGAAGGACAACAAGGAAAGATGAGGCGCGCTGTGGGAGGCTGAGACAAAACGACAATCGAAGCAATGGAAGCACCCGGATTCTCCACCACCCAGGAAAGCACGTGTGGAGCCGTCACACGATAAAGTTCTTTACGCCATTTTCTGGGACGGCGTGGTTTAATTTTTGCACATCCTGTCCCCAAAGGTCACACAATCACCAGCTCGTACTGCTGTGCTCTCGTTCAAAATCATCTCCTACCTGCCATTGCCAAAACATCGCCCGAAGCATGACAGAACGAAATTCATCCTGCACAACACTGGGACAATGCACCACCACATTCAGCCGATGTTACACAAGGGTTTTTGGAGGAGAACGGGATCAAAATTCTTAGACATCCTCCGTATTCCCCTGATTTGTTTTCATCATCGTGTAAAGAGGAAATAATTTTGTGGCAATTCCATTTTACGCACAAAATGAGAGGTCCTCTTTCTCAGTTTTTAACGGGATGCCACATTTCACGCACCACAGGCGGTGCTATTCTTTCCAGCCAGGAAAAAAGAGAAGCAGTATTCGCCGAGCGGGGAGAGGAAGAAGTATTTACAGTGTTCAAAATCATTTACCCATCCGAAAGGCCCTTTCAATTCGATAAGAACAATTTAAAATCATCAACGTACAGGCTCTGTCACAAACGTTTTTGCTCAAAATGAGCTCCGTTTTCCTGCAGACAACGGAACAATCGCCATTCAAATTCTTGTCGGACATTACCGAATGTTACTGTAGTAATTTTACGGCACTCTTGCTCAATTTGTTGTTGATGGCTTGCAGTTGAATTGGGTGTGAAAACAAAAAATCCCTATCCCTGGAAATCCGTGGGAGTCGCGGCCTCTTCCCCGCTCAAAAACAAAACGATGCTGCCATGTCGCGTTTTCTCTTGTCAAGAAAATTGTCGAATGGTGTTCAAATTCAATGATTTTGGTATTTTTGGAAAGTGGAACAGGAGGGCTTCCTCTACAACTCTTCCGCAGGCCGAAATCATGTAACGGAAAAAATCGCACAATCTTTGAAAATACCTGGCAGGAACCTGGAATTTTATAACACCGAAACTTGAGCACTTTTGTTCCTCAAATGGTTTCAGAGGTTAACCGAAAAAAGGTTTGGATCATCACACATGTGGGAAAGCGCTCATGTTTCAGCTTTGCAACCTACGGCCAGACCGCATCAAAGCAAATCAACCTGGGCGACAAATGAAAGAAATCACCAGAGAGCGACAATAGCTTTTTTGTCACATGTCAAGAAAAGCAGCCCACCTGGTGTGCTGCCGCCTTTATACGTGGACTTTGCTTTGAGCTTTGCTGGCTGACGCTCATACCTGTTTGACGAACAGCATTTCAACGAATCTCGCTGCAGGCGATGGAATCAGTTAGACGCCGGGCCCGGTATACGTACAGCAGCTCGACAATCAAAGTTTATTTTGTGTGCAGTAGGTTGGGAAAAGCGCCCCGTCTTACTGCCAGCAGCAAACATTCCATATGGAAAAGAGAAAAAAAAAACAGACGGAAATCAACAACAGAATACGAAATTGACCGGTAGCTGAGACACCCTGTACTTTCTTGTAGTGTTCTTTTAGTGAGTCACACTGATATGCTTATCCGAATTGAATTTCACCAAAATCAATTTCATTTGAAAACTAAATCAAACCCAAAGTGGGCAGAGCACAACGTGAGGCAATTTCTGTGTTACTGAACTGAATAGAGTTTAGAAAAAGAAAGAGAACTTAACTGAATAGAGAATGCAGAACTGAATAGAGTTTAGGACAATTTTCTCTTCAATTTCTACCTGTTTGTCACTGTGAGAAAACTGCAATTTGATTGAGGGTACAGACGTGTTCCCTCTGTTTTTCTTTAATTTATACTGCATTTGGGGGACGTCCATCAGCATTGGGCATGCCAATCCAGCTCGATTTTGCTTCGTGAAAAAAACTTCGCACTGGCCAAAACCAGCCAATGTCGCTGGATACTTTTTACCACTACAAGCTCAGATGAACTCTCAGAACAGCACGCTTGTAAAGCACAACATTGTGATGAACCTTCAGGGGCATGCAGACATATTGAATCTCATCTCCCGACTTCAAACATGATGGGCGACAGTCTTAAAGGATTGCTAAGACTTCTGCTGGAAGAGATACATCAGAAATCATCAATTCAGTTAAGTGTTTTCTCCTTCTTCCGCTGCCACTAAGGACTGCCTCGCTCAGTGAAAACATGCTCTCTCACTTCAGATTCTGACAACATGCCGACAGGACTTTTCAAACGAAGTGTTTCCTTCCATTAGGTATTAATCTGGTGTCTGCCACCCAGAAAGTCCCCATATAGTACTATTTTTTTCATTTGGTGTTTACCTGTCCATGTGCACATACATAGGATAGATGAGCCCACAATCAGGAATCAAGTTGTTGACTTCTTATTTGTGAAGCCTTGATCGTAAAATCAGTGACCACCGTTCACCCCTAATCTTCCCTTAGGTACCACCGTTCTGGAAAATTTGTGTTGAGATGTTCACGAACATCGCCAGCAAAGTGAGCGGGGGCTCCATCATGTTGGAACCACATATGTCTTCTATCGCCCAAATGGGATATCTTCGAGTTGGCCGGGGAAACTTTCCCCACCAGGGCACCAAATACGCGGCACCCGTAAGTAGACCAAATAGCTGGAAGTTCGATAAGCCCAAGAAGAACGTCTCCAACTATTCGTACCCATAAGCATCAATGGAATATGGCCTCCTAAATGTGCCTCAGTTGGTACCATTGATGCATTCGAAAGAGACAAATGGGAGTCTTTAGGGGGCTACATAACTCGAAAGTAGGGGGGTTGGAGCACATTTTTCGCAGAATCGTTTTTCATTGGTTTGTTCTGAGGAACCCATCTGCAAAAAATGGTATCTCTAGAATAAAATCGACTTCACCTCTTACAATACCCCCCAAGGGGCCCAATTTGGGGTATTTTGGGGGCTATAACTCGAAAGTGGGGGTTGGAACACATTTTTCCGCAGAATCGTTCTTCATCAGTTTGTTCCGAGGAACCCATCTGCAAAAAATGGGATCGCAGATCGCTACGATAAAATCGACTTCACCTCTTACAATACCCCCCAAGGGGCCCAATTTGGGGTATTTTGGGGGCTATAACTCGAAAGTGGGGGTCGGAACACATTTTTCCGCAGAATCGTTTTTCATTAGTTTGTATGCTAAAAACTAGGTTTGTATGCTAATTGAGGACTAAAGCCCGTACAACATAAGTGTTTGTTGCTCATCCTTGTTAAAAGATATTTGTCGATGATGGTTTTGAATAAAGGCAGTAAAATTCCCATGCTAATTGAATGAAGAAGAAAGCCCGCATTAAAAAAGTATTAGTCTCTTATATACTTTTCTGTTGATTGTTGTTACGGTAAGCGGCAGTAAAATGTGTTTGACAATTGGGAAGGAATCCCGCATCAATTTTAGTATCTGTTTTGCGATCTTGTTGAAAACTTTATCTGTTGATTATCGTTATATTTTTGACAGAATTTGTATACTAATTCAAGATGAAAGCCCGCATCAATACAAGTATTTGTCGTGTGTTATTGTTGAATGATATCCGTTGATTTGGTTATGTTTTGCGGCAATGTGCTAAATCGGCCAGGAAACCCGCATCAATTTAAGTGTATGTTTCATGTCCTTGTAAATGTTATCTGTTGGATGTGGTTCAATTTTGCGGTAGCAAAATGTTTGTGACAATTGGGTAGGAATCCCAACAATATAAGAATTTGCCTGATGTCCTTGAGTAATTTTATCCGTTAATTATGGTTAGGTTTTGAGACAGTAGAATTTGTGTGTTTATTGTTTAAAGAAAACCCGTGTAACGAAAGTACGTTTATTAGCCTCGAGCCGTGTAGAACGTTATCCTTTGATTACAGCGAAGTCAAATGGCAGTAATAGAACTTTTACGAAAATTGTGAGAGGAAGCCCGCATTAATAGAAGAATCTTTTATAGTCATGTATTGTTATCTGATGATCATGGTGTAGTTTAGCGGCAGTACAATTTGTGTGCCAAATGAGGAAGGAAACAGAATTTGTCACAAATATTCGCATAATGTTATTGAGGAAGGAAACCCGCATCATATCGAGAATTTGTGTCTTGTCTTTGAAAAATATTATCTACGGTCACGTTTGAGCTTCAGTGAATTTTGAATGACAATTCAGGATGGAATCCCGCATCATCGTACTTGTCTCTTTTCCTGTTGAATAATTGTTATCTGTTGATTATGGTAAAATTTAGCGGAAATGGAATTTCTATGCTTTGAGTGTTGAAACCACTCAGAGTATCAACAGATATATTTGTTTCGTGCCCTTGATAAATGTTATCCGTTTCATATGGTTTTGATTATTAGTGGCAGTAGAATTTTATGCTAATTCAGGAAGTAAACCCGCATCAATATGAGTATATCGCGTTCCAGTTGAATATTAATCCGTTCATTATAGTCGAGTTTAGTTGCTCTACAGTTGTTGTTGATTGCGAACCCATCAGTTTTCAGTTTTAGACTAGGGGTCCACCAAGCTTTTTGAATAGGGCCCAAGAGTTGGATATTTGCTGACTTTATCAGTTAGTTTGTTTTCGAGGCCGATTCCAGTTTACGGACCCGGGTCAATTGCAGGACGGCTCACGGCTTCATTATTAACTGCAACACACCATGACTAGATTCTACCGCTACTTGGAGTAATCATCAACAAAGAAACAATCCATCAATTTATCAGCTGAAATCTGTTTCTGTCGAACAAATCTATGCCAGTCAATTACACACGGTCAACGGCTGGAAATTCCATCAGATGAAGACGTTTTGGCGAAACGTCTTCGTAAAAAACCTGCAAAAACTCGCAAAGGCCAAATTTTTAGAAAAAAATTGGCAAGATGTATCTCCAAATAATTGTTCTTCTTCCAGAAGACCCTCAAAGAACCTCATAAGAATTTTCCAACATAAAGCAGTCCTTAAAGAAAGATTAATTCAAAGAAAAACAGCATGCCACTAGATCTACGAAACTATGAAGTCATTGTTAGGCACAGCCTATTGTCTTTCATAACATTCCCCAAAAGGCGACATTTCTTTCATAACATTCCCACACATTTCTTGCAATAAGTCTTCGAACATATTAGTTCGTTATGAACTTACGCCATTTTTCTTTAGATTCAATGGCGGCATGCGCGTCACAATCTTGTGACATTCCTGTAATGCGTTAAGTTGCACCAAGCCCTGTTGAAATTAGATGGCGTCTGTAATTAACCAGTACCTTAAAATTTCTTCCATGTCCAGGACTTTGGTAGACATTGTCTCTCTCTGTAGATTCTGTATCTGCGTCGTTGAACGTTTTGCCCTGTTGCGGCCTTGAATATTTTGGCGCCAGGGTAGTTCTTCATCGCTTAAAACAGGAAAAATATTAAAACTGGTGTTTTGAATAAATTTTTGAAGTTTATTAATGGTTTATCCGTCAACACGCAATTCATTTCGCAGCGCATTTATGGTTTAATAAGTGATATTCAAAGATGAATAATCAGAAAGCAGATTAAACTATTGAGATGCAGATTTAGAGAAGAAGGCTGAACTGTTTGACGTCATCGCGAACCAGCGAAACTGAAGCGGCCAGTAGACAAATTTTATTCAGGTTCTAAACGATTTATTGTAATTCCAAAAAACGTGAAAAGCCCGATAATAAGTATCTTATAACTGCGGCACAACTATCGGATGCGTCTATTAAATAGTGAGCTGTGTCACTGACTATTGAATGTTTGGGGGAGATTGATTACAGTTTAGCCGCTTGATCGAGGTCCGAAGCTTATTGCATTACAGAAAAATCTACTTAAGACGTCTCCATGCGGCAGATTCCATTGAAAAGGATCGGTTTCCGTCTGATTGCATTCTTTTTCCAGAAGATGACGAAAATTATTATCCCGCTTAAGTCGTGCCGTGCAGATCAACGGAATACAAAATGAATCACTGCCTCCATGAAATGTGCTTTATGGAATCGTAGAATCACGGTGGAGCCCAAAGATTTGACCCAGGATTTATCAGTTCAACCGACAGTCGTCTCATAGATGCATCTTCTTCCACACTACCACATAAATACTGCCTGTTTTGCATTGTTAGAGCACTGAATGTTTTTAAATTGTCTTTGATTTATGTGTTTTAAAGCATCATTTACTTTAACGGGATAATATCAAAGTTGTTTATTACTGTTACGATCGAAATCAAGATGAATGAATGAGTGAATGAATAACTGTATTTTGTGAGGATTTCACCACTTTCATACGTAACAAACAATGACACTTTTGCACAAAACAAACAGTTAGAATGACAATAATCAGAATAGAAAAATGCAAACAAAGGAATGGGCGGACAAATTAAAAAATATGTTTCAGTAACGACCTTTTTGCTTTGACTTGAATTGCCGGGTCATGTGGAGAGATGATTTGTCTCCGACTTGAAATCAGATGAATTATCATTTTACACCTCCCATGGAGAAAACAGAACGTCCACACCTGAGCTTTCCTAAGCATAGATCAAACGCAGCGGAAAGCAGCCCGCTTCGTTTTTGGGGACTACAGGAAAATGAGCAGTGGCTCTTCTCTTCTGGTCAAGCTAGGTTGGGGACTTTTGGCTGAGCAGAGAAAGATCCAGCGCATTTTATGCTTTTTTAAAGTCCTTTGTGAATCTGGGGGGTGAATAGAGCTTTCCAAGCATATTCTAAATCCTACATTCTTCGGCCGTCAAGATCATGCTTTCAAAGTGAGACCACTTTATCTCAAGAGGGACTTTAGCAAGTCGTCCTTTCTTGGAAAAGCTATTGATGATTGGATTTCTCTTCAAGCAAAGGTCCTTGAGCCTCCGATATCTGTGCCTGTTCTCCGCCGCCGGCCTCAGTCCTCTTGCGACTTTCAGAGTTCTCGAATACGACTTAGTAGCCTCCTGCAAACAGAGGAATTGGTGAATTAACTTTTACAATCGTGATATTTCTGTTTTTGATTGAGATTTGTGATTAGGTTAATTAAGAAGTGTTTACCATCTTTGTGATCCTTGTGGCTTGATGTAATGTATATGTATGTTAAGGAGTAATCCCCTGAAATACAATTATTCAATTCAAACTCGGCCAGAAACAAATTCAGGACAAAGATAGCGGCATGCACCTCAGAATTGATGCACTTAATGGCTGGTACAGCACAGAGTTTGGGAGTGATTTCCAGTCTTATATTGCTCGCGATACAAAAAAAACTTCCAAAAGTCTTTCCGGAATGCCAATGGCTCTATCCTATATGGATGGTCGTGGCGACCGTAAAAAGATGGGTGCGCAATCAAGGAAAACAAATCTCCCCACCTCCCAGAGTTGGATAACTCACCGAAGCTGGAATCAGCATTTTAGGTTATGGATGTTGGATTGGTTTGCATCCACTGACCCGGTTGCTGGTTTTAATTATTTTGCCTTACATAATTCTAAATTCAACTGCTAAACGTGCTGAGACTGTTACCGGAAATCGTACTCCTCAGATTTACCCGGGCTCCTACCGCAATACCTCACATTATGGATGTTGCCTTTGTTGGACCTGACTAACTATTTTTAGTTGGGAATTTGAATCCAAGTATACACAACCAAAGCTTGAAAATGATGTGATGTGATTTGAAAGAATTCCCTTTTGTGATGGAAACGTTGTGTGCAAAGTCGATTTCGCATGCAGATAAATTTTTTTGCCTACGATTTCACTCCCGAATGTTACAATCGGGTGAGATCCAAACGATTTTCATGAAAAAACTGGAAGTAAACAACGACAATATCATTTTGACCGTGCACTCCATCTCCTCATCTGTTTGCGAATCTGGAAGTAACACATTGAGTCATAAGACCGCATGTGGTGTGCTCCAGAAAGAGTAAGGCTCGATGCAAAGTTTATTAACACTGCAAAATGCAACTGTATGCTGTCGCAAAGACAAAGTAACTCAGCTGCTACGTGCTCCTATTCCATTGGTGGTCAGGCTATAGCCAAAGTCTCTGGATTCAAATATTCGGGCGTCTATGTCGCAGATGATCTTTCTTGGGATACCCATATCAATTATGTGTTGTCCAAAGCAAGAAAAATCCTTGGTATGTTGATACGAAACATCAGACCTGCTGAGACATCAGCTAAGCTGAAAGCATATTCCAATCTTGTATTACCGATTTTGTAATACGCATGTGAGGTTTGGGAGCCGTTTTTATCTGCATGCTTGAAAGGCTGCAACGAAGTGCTGTAAGAATCATTTGTGCTAATTACAGCCGGACGTCGTCAGTCTCTCAAATGCTTTTGCGCTTAGGTCTTGAAAATATCTCCCAAAGACGTTCCAACAGACGCCTCAAGTTTCTCCGCTCAATAGTTAAGGGTACCGTTTACACCTCGCTTCCGTCTGATTTCTCCCAAAGGATTATTCGTCGCCGCACTGACAATGGCCACTTCATTGAATACCCCATTTTGAAATTTAATATGCACTTTTACAGTTTTCACCCGTACTGTCCGCAAGTGGAATGCCATTCCCTCCTCGGCCTCCCTCTTTGCAAGCTTGCCGTAGTGTTACCATGTGTGTTCTGTTATCTCCAAAACATTTGGTTGCAGCCCAGACCTCTCCTCCTCGTAACTTGCTTTTGTCTATTTCATTTTATTATTTGACGTTCGTTTCGTTCATTGTTGACGTTCAACTTCATTGTTGAGATTTAAATAACAAAAATAATGACAATAACATTAGTGATGATGTCATCTTTTCAGGTGGCTAACATAACAAGAGATGTGTACAAGTCACAGGACGTTCATTCAACACCTCAACGGACGAAGTCAAGATACGTCTCGCCATCTCAATTGTCATGAGTTGCATAGGTCACCCTCAAATTAGGATGAACTTCCAGAAGAACTATAGGGAGCCTATAATCTGTGAAAACATAACCAGAGACCGTTTTTTTAACTTCGTGCAAATTTAAAAGTGGTTAATGATTTGGATGTCGCAGAGGAGGATCGCAAGAAGGACCGCTTGTGGAAGGTGTGGCCAATCCCGGATAAAGTAAGGCTTGGTTGCTTGAAAACAGAGAGAGAGAGGTAGACGTATCAGTGGATGAGATGATCATTCCTTTTACTGGTGCCTGTTCAATTCGCCAGTATGTTCCCAATAAGCCGCATCTCGTTGGAATTAAAGTATTTGTGGTGGCCTCGGCTGGAGGACTGGTTAAAGACCTAATGTTTTTATCAAGGGAAAACCACGTTTGCATTTGTCGATGATGGAAATGGTTTGGATGCAAAGAAAGGAATGGGATACAATGCTGTCTTGAAGCTCACGGAGACATTCAGTCCGGGAGAAACTTTTTTGATAGATTTCTTACGTCGCCAGATGTTCTTCGAGAATTAATGGAACATGGGTGCACATGTTCGGGCACAATTATCAAAAACAGCATTCCGGCGTAAGCAAAACAAGTTGGGAAGGAACACAAACCGCAGAAGCTGGCATGGGGATCCAGTTAACAGATTGTAAGTGATGGAGGACTGGTACTGGTCTTGAGGCTCGACAGCAAAGTTATTTTCATGATGTCTAACGCAATTGGGAAAAGCCATGAGGATATGTGTCGTAGATGGAAGAAGAAGAAGAAGAAGAAAAGACATGTGGATATAACTATGCCGCGGATCGTCAAGGAATACAACGCTAAGATTTGCGGGGTGGATTTGGCAGACAGAATGATAAGTTTTTATCGAATGAAGTCTTGGACAGAGAATTGGACAGTAAGGGTAAATTAACACATGGTTAAGCTTGCACTGACAAATGCTTGGGTTAAGTATAGGGAAGATCAGCGGAAGGCAGGACAGCCCACTTGCAAGATAATGAAATTCTTGGACTTCAAAATGACGACAGGGAGTGATCTCATAGAATCCGTGAACATACCGGATCCAGTTAGTGATAGGGACTCCGGCAGACTATCGACTGATTTATCGGATTACGAAGACCCTGTAGCTCCTCCAAAGAAGCGTAGGCCATTGCTGGAACGATGCGCGAGAAAAGGTGCTGCACCTCACATGGCAGACGTCTCCGAGGACAATTTCAGTTGCAAGTTAGACAGGAAGATATTTTGCACAAAGTGCAAGGTTTTCTTGTGATTGAGAGCGAAGAATAAGTGTTTCAAATTGTTTCACAGGAACTAAACAATTCCATTCTGAAACTGAATAACGATTGAACTGCAAATGACTCGATGTGAGGGAAGATTTTCCAATTTCTTCGGACTGTGTTGTTCATATAAGCTTTTGTGGTGTGTCATTTTGCTTTTTTAATTCAATCAAACTTGCAGTTTTTGACAAACAGTTCTTAGACTTGAATTCCAATATTCATCGAAGTGCACTTGACCAATTTGGCTCTGTGCGGTCAAGCTTCCCAACTATTGATTTTTTTTCTTTCACTCCCATTTTTTGTATATAGTTTTTAAAGGAACTTTTTCACCACATTTCACATGATTCTGCTTCCAAAAAAAATCCCGGGACCCAGGAGTGATGATGTGTGCTGATGGTTGGAAAATTTACATTAAAACTCAAAGCTGATAAGCATATGAGGTCGCACCTGAAGAATCTTCGTGGCTAATCATGCACCTCGTACGAAATCAATGGAATCGTGCGCAGTGGCGAATAATTTCCTAAAATTTTCATTTCCATGTCGTAAATAAAGTTAAGTGACTTAGTTACTGCGCATTAAGTATTGAAGTCTGGCACTTTTACTGTTGGAAAGTCGGCAAAATGGCTATGATGCCATCACCTGTGGCTTTAGAATGAAGTTTCTGTGCACAAATCATTGAACTCTGACACTCTTGTGCTGTTTAAGATTCAGCTTGTTGGTAAAAACGGTAACGTTTTCGGTCAAATAATAAAGCTGCTTTGCACTAAATCTTGTACACTGGCACTCTTTCTTTGACCCACTCAGGTAATTGGTGACAATGGTAAAATAATAAATCCCTTTGCGCATACAATTTGCGATTTAACTTATTGATCAAAATGAACACATTGTTGGTTAAAAATGATAAAGTTGCTGTGCACTAAACATTGATCTCTGGTAATCCCACTGTTCGAGCGGAAGCTTGTTGGTGAAAAGCTTATAATTTATGTTGCTGCCAGGTGGTTTTACTGAATTTCTGTATTTTATTTTTCACGCCTGTCTAAATAGGGGGACAATCCTTCTCAGATAAAAAAGTCCGCATGTCCCTGTATTTAAGAATGGTAAACGGGATGACCGTGCAAGCTACAGGCTCAATATACTACTGGTACGTCCCTCCAAAATACTGAATTCATTTTAGGTGAAACGCGTTCGAAAGTTTCTGAACTCTTCCGCTGTCTTCGGCAGTGGTCAGGATGGATTTCCCGTGGTTTTTCTTTCTGAAAGAAAATCCTGTTGGTTATCAGCTGGACAACAGCCCAGCTGACGCCCTTCACCCAAGGGATTTACATGGCTTTGAACCAGATGTCAAAAGCTTCAGTTTTGAAATCCCCACCTGACAATACTATTCATGTCATTCAAACTAAAGCCACTATGCATCCCCAATTCCACGCCCCAAGAGTGTGGAATAAAAACATTTTCTAACGAAAATGTAGATAGTCAATTGCTGCCAGTATTGCATAATCAACACGTAATGATTATTGCGCCGCCCCAATCAAAAAAATCCATAGAAAAATACTATTGAAGAAAGCCTTTTCCAATGTAATTATTTCGCAAAGAAATAACATGCACATTAGAAGAGTTTACTTTTATGCATGCGCCATCATTTGAAAAGAATCTCGCATTGTTGTCACCGGCCTGCAATCGTGCCAAGCTCTGATGATGGGCGAAGTTCATCATTAGAGAAGCGACAAAATTGTTTTGAATGCACATCATCCGGAAAAGACGTTCGTTTTTTGTCATAAAGAGGTTAAATGACGAAAGCACCGGATAGTCACCACAACGTGAATAAAAGGCCACAGTCGATACCTCTCATCCGGGAAGCGTTTTTCGTTTCATATTAAATTTTTTCAACGCCTGAAAGCTCAGCTTGAGTCCGTATCAGGTTAAGGTGATTACGGATCCAACAGGAGTCTCTATGGAAACAAAGCCTGGTTTACTCTTGCTTAAGAACTGCAGGCGTTTTTATGGAAAAGGCTCACGTTATCATTGCATGTAAACGCATACAATCTAAATCCGACATTGATCGCCAAAAGGGTCTACTTTCGACGCCGAGAATTGCCACCCGATGAGGATGTCACTATAAAGTATTTGACACTTCAGAAATCGTTAGACAGTGGCGTCTAAGTCACTTCGGAAGGAAGTGCTACATAAAGATGCAAATGTGACAATCCTGCGATCATATCCGCAATTGGAGAGCGAACCTTACACGAGGGCTGATGATTGTGATCTTTGTGCATGTGTGACCATTTTGATACTCATCAAAATATCATCCGATGAAACTTATTCCAAAGTTCCGTTCCGAACCCATATGTTGTTCCAGAGATGTTTCTGCAGTCATAAATTGCCTGCAAAAGCTTCGGAGCTGTTGGCCAGTCTGGAGTTGTAAACGAGAGATAATCGTATGCAAAATCTCAGACACATAAAATTGGATCTTCCATGATTCAGGTTATGACCACCGCGGATCCGCCTGAAATGCGAACCTTTTACGCATCGATCTTCCAGGTAATAGCGATCACAGTGAAGTGGACACATTGTGTCCTCGAGGGAATTCGGATTGCCCTTCCGAATTTCAATTTTCAATAACCCATAAGTAACAGAGTCTTCAATCCTCACAACTTCAATGTCCAAATTAGATCACCAGTATTGTTCGGTGAAACAAATGTTAGCTAAAGAAAACCGTCAGAGCTTTCAATTGAACCTGGCTCCTGTCTCTCCAACGAACCCATACCTGATAGATTGCTCGTGCATGTAAATTCACCGGCCAGTGTGTAATGGAACTTTCCAATACGAACTCATCTTGCATCCCATCATTGGCCCTAGAATTCAGTTCAATGCGGCCCAATCGGCGAATTCGACATTTTCAACTGCACAATTAAGGAAATCCTAGCTCGGGTCTGGCGAACTTAAGACAGACGTCCTGCTGGACTCGATAATGATGATGCAGAATACTCGAACACAGGGAATTCATATTGATGTAAAGACACTTCCAAGATAAGTCATTTTGCTAAGTTCGGGTAGCATTTTAAGATGGCGATAAGAACCGTATCAACTTGCACACTGGCGATCATTTTCTGGTGCCCACTTCTGACTTATTCGAATCTTGGCGTCGTGCTAAAGGACGCTGTCTCATGGTCAATTCCGGCAGAGACCGTTGATGTGCTTGTTGAAAGCCTCATTAATTTGGCAAACACCACTGCCAAATCCCAAACTTGCACCATCGTCGTGCATGATGTGACTAAGAAAACGGATTTTATGCGTGGATTGATTTCCAGTGCTTGGCGTTCGTACATCGATGTTCAGACGTGCCTCACAAATTGTGAAATAACAGCGCCTGGAAATTCGGTGCTCTATAGATCAATCACGGCTAACATCAGACCGTGCAGCATAACCGTTATGCCTATCCAGAATTCAATTCAGTCCTTTCTCAATTGCAAAGAGCTCGCACGGAATCCCAATCAACTCCACAAGCAAAACCAACTAGTCTTCGTCAATATTGGAAAGCGAAAAACGCTTGACGATATAAAACTTTTAATTCAGCACGACAACATCAGGTGGACCCGAAAACGATTGTTCATGACCACAAGGACCACAAGACTTGGAGGACAATTTCCTGTATTGTATTACCCCAAAGTGACAGGTACGGGGACAAACCATATTCACATAGTTCGGTGGTACCGAGGAGAAAACTCTTCCTGTGACATCCTGGGAAAGATGGGGAAAAAAGTCACGAATTTTGAAGTCAGGACTATCAATTTCGGAGTTGTAACGGACCTCATAAAAGACGTGAGTAGGTCATACTCCCTCCAAGAACTGGATAATGAAAAATATGATGGCGTCGTTGGCTTCAAACACATAGTGGCTATAAATATTCTGGCGGAAGCCTTGAACTTAAATGTTTCTGTCACTGTTGCAAGCGACGAAGGGCGCATTTTTGATAACGGCTCAGCAGATGGAGCACTGGGCAAACTTTTAAGCGGAGGTATAGATTTTCTTGGATTTGTTCGGTGGAGAAACGACTTTGTAGACCTCACAGATTCTATTGAGCGTGCAGATTTCGTAACAATCACGGGAATTTCGGCCACCTCTTCCATTTGGTCGTCCCTGCTGGGACGTCACAAATGGTTTACGTCGGTACTAACTTTAACAGCCATCGCTTTGTCGTTTGCGCTAGTTGTCATAGGAAGCAGATTGCAAAGGTCGAAATTGATGGAGTCAAGTACAGGGCTGCGGTCTGTTGAGACTAGGCAGCAGACAAAGCAGCAGCAATCCATCAGGGTTGTCCCAGTCTCGAACTATAATGGGGTTCAACAGCTCAATTCAATAGGTGTCTATGAAGCATATAGAATAGAGGGTGACTCAAGGAACAAAGTGTTTCCAAAAGTGATGTCCCATGCAGAAGAGCGGAATGGCAAAAGCCGACGCATGCGAGGCGAGAAAATAAGCCGTTCTATGGAAACACCGTTTATAAGTTCAATATCATCAGTTAATCCATCCACAGCTGCATTGCCCAATAGACATGGACGACGAAGATTATTAAGACCAGTGATGGGAATTCTAGTTATTCTCCTGACTGTCATGAATTCCGTTTTCACCAGCTGGATGCAGTCAATGTTGATACATCCTGCACGAGAGAAGCCGATCGAGGGGATTTTGGATCTGTATGAGGCCAGAGATTCATTCACGTGGAACGTCGTCACGAAAAGCCCATTCAGTCGCAGATATTTCCACGTTACACATGATCCAAGAATCAGATTTGTTGGAAGAAAAATTCAACCGGAACCTGAAACGTCTGGAGAATGCTTGGAGAAGCCACCAATGGCAAGCATGCTTGCTTGGGGTATTCAAATTGGGAATGGAGGTTGAAAAACGTGACATTCCTACCGGCCCAAGTGAAGGGTTACTCAAAGTTGCCATTTTACATCGGCAATGATCCGGTGAGTTTTGGAGCCGGTGGCTTCACATTTCGTCGCGGATCACCCTATTTCAAGGCCTTCCAGGAGGGTCTGCAGCGATTGAGAGCAGGTGATATCTTCAAGAGGATTTCCTTGTTTGAGCGTAGAATGCAAGCAGATGAACATATACGGCAGATACGAGTATGTCCTTCGGGCACGTGTCTCGATGTTGCGGGAAGCGACTTTCCATTGGAACATATCCATCTCCCGGTGTTCATACTCATCGTTGGTCATGGTATTTCATTGGCGACGATTATCTTCGAGATAAACCGAAATTGGTTGTTTGGAAAACGTTGGTCTAATCTAACTCCATCACTATCTCGAAGAAGAGTACGCATCACGAAGTAGTTCTATTTGGTCTTGAAGTGAGCTGCAAATTGATGCGCTGTTCTTGAACAGAGGTAGCTGGTGAAATGTGGAAGTACAATGTCGCGAAATTCTTGCAACGTGACTTGGATAACTCCTACGATTGCAGTGTGACGGTTACTTAATTGTTTCATAAAAAAAAACATTCGAAAGGTATTCATGAGTTGCAGAACGCCAAATTAACTGGCAATCAACATAAACAATCAAGAAAATTAAGAGAACCGGTGCAGTGAAGAATACATGTATCGTTTACTCGTAACAAAACAAAGAATTACCATTTATCATTTTCAAGACAAGTTCAGTGAAGAATATATGTTTTATTTACAAAAATGGTTTAACATCGCCATATTGGAGCGACCAAAGTACCTTTTCTAAAATGAAATAACGGGTGAATGACGCGGCAAGGTATTCCAATCAGTGATTTTGCGGGTAAAATACGAATTCTGAAGGATTTTACGCCTGCATTGAACATAGGAAAAGCTTCGCCCAATATCAGCGCTCCGTTGTTGGTCTTTCTCCCCAGTCTTTTGGCAAAGGGGCTCCATCGCATCATTTCAGTAACAGGGGTTCTTGAAGATCCCCTTCTGGCTGCGAATTATTTGCAAAGTGTAAAGATAAAAGGGAAAGGGAGGGGATGAGGAGGAAGTTTGGAGGAGGAGGAAATGAGAGGATGAGAGGAGAGACCGGCCTTCAGGGCTGCTTCATCGTGACGTCTCCTTGAAAAGATACAGAAATTTTAAGCTTGGCACTCCGGAATGCCATTTGCGTCAGGTTTCAGAATTATTGATTGTTTTATTCAACGTTTCACTTCAATGCCACGATACCGTCGAAGAGACATTGTTGGTTATTGTTTTTTGAGTTGCCACTGATGCTCTTGAAGGATTGTTAGATTTTAACCATCGATTCACCGGTGGAGAACATTAGACTTTTAGTTTTTCATTTTACTTGGCTGTACGCTGGACAACCCTTTAATAAAAGAAGATCTTATGAAAAGGTAATTGTATGTTGAGTATCCAGGTTAATTCCGATTAAAATAATTCATGGTACATACTAAACTGGCGATACGGGTTAAATCAAAAGAAATAAATAAAATTGAACACCAAAAGGAAATTCTTGATCGAAGAGCGAATAATCGTGTCCTTGTCCAGTCGAAGCAAAGTTTGGCGTCGAGGGTGGTCAAGGTTGATCGATGGGTGACCAGTTTGTTCTTAAGCGCATTTGTCTTTGATCGGTTGTGCCCAAGATAATTTCTCTCATGTAAAATTTCACACTTGGAAATTTTAGTCGGGGACAAATCAGAATTCAGAGGCTATCGGGTGAAACACTCCACTGAGAGAAAACATACGAAAATGGAGCAGCATTGACAGATCGGGGTGTGGGATAGAACGGAATGAGGTAGAAGTGGACTGAGATAGCATTGGTCTAAGGCAGAGTTTTGGAGGACGTTTTGGCATGGAGGAGGAAGATTAGAGCTGTCCACCTATTCTTATCGAGCTTAAGTCGGCCTAACCCGGAGAAATGGAAAAAAATCGGGATCAAAAAATGGAAAAAATGGAAACCTCAGTCCAATCCTATCTCAGTACAATTCTGCCTCAGTCCGTTCTATTCATGCCACCAGCTCGTGTCGACCTGTTTGTTGCTCCTGACGTCACGATGAACAGTACTTTTGAATAGAAACAACGGAATTAAAAACGAACGTTTATGCGATTCTTTTGGTCGCTATCGATCAACAGCGGTGGCCAGTGTAAAGTAGGCATTCCTTCAAATTCAAATTAATTCAAATTCTAAAATTGTTTGTTTCGTAATGAAAAGTGACGCTTAGCACACAGCTATTCTTACACTTGGTAACTTGAACTTGATAAAAGAAAAAGAAAACGAAAGCACAACGATAAGGCAATGAGCGGCAAACAATGGTTAAACAACATGAATATACAACATATCAATGAATTGAGTTTTTAGGTGCATGGCAAGAGTCCTTCGTCTCATTAGGTCAGAGCTGACGTAGAGTGGGTCACAATAGAAACGAGAACCCTCACCAAATGGAAACAAGATTAAAAGGTTAGCTTCCAGGGAAGCCATGGTTTTGTCTCTTTGCAGCGTAATAACTTTCGAAATGATTTCCAGCACATATAAAAACTGCAAAACCAGAAAGCTTGGCAACCTGGTCAAATTTAAAAGTGTCATGTGTGGATAATATGAGATAAGCGATGAGGAGAGTGATTCATGTCACATTTGGTGCAATGAAAACGGTTAGCAGTTTCCGATGATGACAGGGTTTCAAAGGTATTGATGTTTGGAAGGATTTATCAGGTGTATAGAATATACCCCTGTACATTTTTAATCAGGTTGCAGAACAACAGATCTGGTTCGATTCCGGCAGCTGCATTTTTTTAATCTCGTGGTTTTCAGAAAGCTGAACGTGGCTTTTGAAAGTCATTTCGTTTTACCCAGACTTAAGCTGTGTCGTATGCAAGCGTCTTGACTTACTTTGCACCATTGTTATCCCTACAGGTTTTCTATCCGACCAGGCAAAAATGATGACAGAAAAAGTTATTGACAGTGGAAACTCCATAAGGTAAATTTTAAAAATCGAGCAAATTTTAGAAATAACGCAAACTTAAAAAGTATTGTGAATTTAGGAAAAAAGTAAATTTGAAAAATAAAAGTACGTGTATTTGAAAAATAAGTTAAAAATTTTTAAAAAACACAGGAGGAAAATTGAAAAATAAAGTAAATAGGTTAGGTTAGGTTAGGGTTAGGTTAGGTTAGGTTAGGTTAGGTTAGGTTAGGTTAGGTTATTGAACAGTGTTGAAAAGTGTCTGTTCGTATTTTGAAACAGTTGAACAAAAAAGTTGAACATTGTCTAATTATAAACGGAAACAGGCACAAGTAAATGTGTCCACAGACAAATAAGGCTTTTATTTACCTTTCATTGTGGTTTGCAGGTAGATGACGTTGAGACCAAGATAGACCAACTAATTGACATGTATGTCAAAGATAGAAAGAGGCTGTTAGGTCTCCCTTTGCCAACGGACGATGATCTCTCGACTAGACGCAACAATAAAGCTGACTCCACCGTGTCGTCAAATGCAATCTGCGTGTGGAAGAAACAGTAAAAGGACAGGAGGTGCTATAATAACGCAGCATCTGTGACTGGACCGCCACCCTCCACAAGAACGGAACCACTGTGGAGTTGTCCTTCAGGCATATTTTTTTTTACAATCCACTTCCGCATTCGCGTCTCTGATTGGTTGTTGGGAATTCCAGCCAATTTCTACATCCAATTTTCAAAACCTAACTTAACCAAACCTAACCTGACCTAACCTAACCTAACCTGACCTAAACTAACCCTATTGCAGCCCTAGAAAGAGTTGCGAAGCGGTGGCTAACACGCCAAATGACAAAAAGCGGTGGCAAGGCAAAAATCCCAAAATTGATGGCGTCACAATGTGAGGCGACGTGATTGGCTGTTGCGAGCTCCTGGTCCGCGGAAGTGGATTGGAAAAAAAAAATTATGCGTCCTTCAGGCCTAAGCCGATACTTGTTGACAAGCAGGCGTCTGAGCCAAACACTCCAATCACCAGGGACTTTGCCGACAGACAACTGCTCCGTGGGAATGCCGATCTCGGACACAGGACACGAAAAGGGGTTAAACTCAGGTCAGATTTTGTTAAGGAGTATCTTGCACCTTGTTTTATCAAGCATCACGTATCATCAGGCTGAATCAAGAACAGGGTCATCCAAAAGAACTCGAGCATGAAGAGAAATTCCAGCAGCTCCTCGGGGCAGCAGCTAACTCAGTGGCCAATCAAAAACAAGAGTTTGCGACAGTTTTTGGCATAACAGATAATTCACGACGATGGTTAATTCACGACGACAGATAATTCACGACTAAATTATCCATGGTTTAGAAGACAATTTATTATTTTGCCTAAATCTGTAATTGACTCAAACACATCTCTTCCACACCGTTGGGCTTACGTTAAACCAGTACCAGCATAGAATTTTTGATGTAGTTATTGGGGAATCGCCTCAATGACCCTCGTCACGGTCTCTTGGACTTTTGCAACACTGTCATAAAAGTCATTTTGTTATAAAGGAATTTTGAGCCTGTACAAGCAGACGAAAATGCACTATGCGCAAGCACCAAAATGGCCAAATGCGCAAGCACCAAAAAAGCACATCGGTTATACGTTAACTTATACCAGCGCTTTTAATTGAGCCTCGATGCACGAGATTCAAAAAGATGAAAACATGTTGAAAAAATCGAAACTCTGACCACAGCCCAAATATCCCAAACCAACCTTCATTCTGAGGACCTTCGTCTTGCTTTGCACTGCTCATGACACCCTCTCGAGCGACTCCAAATGAGCCTAATTCGTTGGCCCAAGTGCGGTTTTGAATAGAACATACACCTGATTTACACCTGTTTTCGAATTATTCTTGACCTCATCAGCAGCTTCTGTTTGCACTTTTGGGACTATACAGGGTGAGTCACCTCGAATGTTGGTTTTTTTCGATCGCATTTTCCGCGAAAACGGCTGCTCCTGCAACTGCGGAGCCCTGGAGTTTTTTGAACCTGGTTCTTTTGCGCTTTATTTGGTTCCATTGGGTTCTTCCAAATTTCCACCCCTATGCCCTTTTTGGGGGAGGGTAGTTAGGGGTGTTTTCTATGCTGCGCAATATCTCCGGAACTGTGCTTCGGAGGTCTATGGTTTAAATTATAAAGTTGTCCATTTCCTTGTTCTGAAGGCACCAGAAGTGGTCCGAATCAAATCCACCCCTTGGTTACCGTTTTAGGGGTGTTTTTCTGCGGGGAGGGGTAGAGTGGCTGGAGGGGCGTTTTTTCAGCAGGCATGCGTTCTTCGTGTCTCGGATGATATGAGGCCAGAGACCTCAGTCCCCTGTTGTTCGATGAAGCCACATTTGGGGATGTCTGAAGGGGATAACGGGGTGGTTATGGAGATATTTCCGTTTTCGCGGAAATTTCGATCGAAAAAAACCTACATTCGTGGTGACTCACCCTGTAGTGTGTTCACTTTGGAACTTGACTAGACACTCACTAAACCTTAGTGATTATGCTTAAACCTATCAGATGGCTGTGTTGTGGCGTCCGGGTTACCGTTGACAAGAGTAAACCGCATATATAAACCAGATATTCAATAAACAAAATTATTTTGTTGGTCATCCCACGGACAGGGCGTCCTTGCCCACTTTAATAAATTTGCGGGGGATTCAGATTCGCATGCGGAAAATGGAATTTTTGTTTTTCCTCGTCTGTGTGAGAACTACTGAGAAGGCACAAGTTTTAACATCCCATTTGCAAGGAGAAATGTTTATCTCAATTCGTTTTATCCGCAGGCTATAAAAAGCTGGAATAGTAATCCGCATGACTCGCTCCTTATCGCCGGTAGTTTCAAAGTGTGAAATCTAACTTTACTCCTTTTTTCTGTGCCGTTGATTCCTCTTGGTTTCAGCTGAGCCCTGTCGCACCAATGCACTTTGTTTTAGTTCAAGTGTAAACCGTTTTAAAAATTTTGGATTGTTTCTAAGTTCTTCTTATTCCTTGATGATTACTTCTTTTTGCATTCACCACAACAACCAATTCCTTGTTATTTGTTCACACAAATTCAAATTCGCGGCAACAACAGTCATTGATTTTGTTGCCAACCAGTGTTTGTGTTTGGACAACACAAAACTGGTTGTTGCTGGCAGATATTCAATAAACAAAATTATTTTGTTGATGCGAACGTCTTCATAAGGCTGCTGCATCAACCAATTTTTGGTTGTCCAAATGAATCTCCGAAAGTTGCCTCAACCATTTTATCTCAACGATGAAAATGGTTGATTTTTAATCGATTTTTCTCTGTGTAGTCTCCCACTTGGGGGATTAATATTTCGAAAACAGCAGCTGTACAAACATTGGTGTAAAATATTTTATGGTTGATTCAACTATAGCGGTTGCAGCAACCATTTTTGGCTCAACCCCATAAAGTTAGTTCTGAGAGCTTTGGGATTTCTTTCTGTGAAGATTGGGGCACTTCAATGGCAATTCAAAGAAATACCGCACTGCGTCTTCATACGTCGAGGGCATGGGATCGCCCATTCTCACCGTTCCCACGTATTTCGATCACCAATAATGAGTCGTTTTATTTATTTTCGGTGATTGCTTCAAGCTCCTGTAAAGTCTCGTTAGGAACCCACACAGAAAAATGGGCTGGTTGCGGCAATGCAAAAGTGAGTTGCTGCAACCAAATTTGCATCCCGGTTTTTAGCCGACCCATTTGCAGTGTTGTCACAACGAAAAAAAAATAGTTAAAATTTTTGGGTTGTCGCAACCTTTAAAAAACGCTTCCAGCAACACAAAAAACAATGTTGTGCCAAAAATTTTAATTTGTTGCGGCAAAGTGACGGAAAAGATTCTGCTTGGTTAATCAAGCAAATTTTTGTTGGTGCTGCAGACAAAAAGTTTTTGAAGCAAAGCTGAACATCGTTTTTGGCATCTTTTTGAAGTTTTGAATGGATATTAAATAAAATGATGATTATTGGGTATGAATTGCACCTACATTCAGCTTTCACAGTGTTTTTCACAACTTTTTGTGTAATTAATTCGACTTATTTGCACTTGAATTTAAAGGACAACATTCATGGTACAACATATCACAACATGCAATGCAAGTTGAAATGTAATTAAATTTAGTAAGACGTTAAAGTTATTTAAGAAAACGCAAATTAACTATTGAAAAAGTGTTGAGTGTTGAGGTGCAAAATGCAAGGAAACCGAAATTCGGCCTGGAAACATGTAAAAACATTCGACACGTCTGATGGCAAAAAAAGGTGTAAAAAATTTACTGTTAAAAGATATTTTCGCTTTTCATTACGTGCTTTTGATAATGAAAATGAAAATAAGGTTCGCGGCAACAACATTCATTGATTTTGTTGCCAACCAATGTTTGTGTTGGGACAACTCAAAAGTGGTTGTCTTTCATGAAAAAGAAACAACGTTCGCGGCAACAACCTTTATGGATATGGTTGCCAATCAGTGTTTGTGCTTGGACCAACTCAAAACTGGTTGTCGCTGGCTGATATTCAATCAACAGAATTATTTTGTTGCTGCGAACGTCTTCTTGATGGCACATCAACCAATTTTGGGTTGTCTAAACGAAGATTAGAAAGTTGCTTCAACAATTTCCTCTCAACCATCAAAAAAGTTGATTTTTAATGCTCTATTTTTCTCTGTGCAACCATTCAGTTTTGCGGCAAATATTGAAGTCGTGTACTGTCATGCAACACCCGGGATCCACAAACAGGACTTGGCCACAAAAACATCCTAACGCAATGAGTCAGCAAAAAAAGGAAAGTGAAATTTCATTGAGTTTTTGTCATTTCAGAGGTTTTTTTAGTCTGCACGATCGCCCATCCTCCAGTTGCAGGTTACACTTTCAAACCCGCAGTGTTTTTGGCGTATTTTTGGTGTACGTCGTAAAAAATAGCCTGATTTACGATCACGGATGACTTCGTGATTTTTACGAGGTCGTTCAGGCTTTTAAAGTGCCCGTCAGAACTGTGTCTTTTTCTGTAAGCCTTCAGGATGAGGGCAGGAAAGGTTGAGTATGGAATTGTGAGAGGCTTTTGAGAATTCAGAGTCACTTCGGCAGATGCGTTCCAAATCGGCATGATCACCACAAAAATTAATCAGACACGGCATCGTGTCTTGGATTTTGGATGTTTCCTACTTAACCGCACATTCGCTGCAGACCTCTTTGAATCCAATAACACTTCGCAGAACTAAAACAACCTTGAAAACACATTTAACTTCGGTAAAAATACATCGCTGAATCGAAACAGACACTACTGAAAAATCAACTTTCCTTTTTGGGACACCCTGTGCTTGTATTAATGCGGGCTTATTTCCTCAATTAGATTGAATTCTACTGCCGCTAAACATAACCATAATTCACGGATAACATTAAACAAGGACACGGGACAAATACCTATTTTGATGCGGGCTTGCTTCTTAATTAGCAACCAAATTCTCTCGCCGCTAAATGTTAGGTACTATAATCATTATGGTACCTAAAATTTAGCGGCGAGAGAAACAGATAACATTCTACAAAGATAGGAGAAAATGGCTTATATTGATGCCGATTTCATTCTTCAATTAGCATTCAAGTTCTATTCTTCCACTAAACTTAGCCAAAAATTCAACTGATAACATTCCACAAGGACAAAAGACAAACACTTATGTGGATGCGGGATTCCTTCCTCAATTGTTATCCAAATTTTACTGCCGCAAAGCCTATCCGTAATCATCAAATAACATTCAACAAGGACAAGAGGTAAATTATTATGTTGCTGCGGGATTCCTTCCTAAATTAGCATACAAATTCCACCATCTCTAATCTTGACAACATTCGACAGAAAAACTTCTACAAGGACACGAGGGGAAAACGTTTTTTGATGCGAGCGTCCTTCCTCAATTAGCGCACAAATTCCGCTTCGGCTGCACAAAACCACAATCAACAGATAACATTCATCAAAGTCTCAAGTCTCAAAGCAAATACTTACGATATATTTATGCGACAAATTG